>JANHAO010010812.1:0-17400 GCA_026873985.1 Saraca asoca | reverse complement strand
CCAAGGCTTCTTATTATGATTTTCAACAATTGGATGAACCTTAGTTGATCAAGGATGCATTAATCTCAAGCTAGTTAGTTCCCTTGGCTGGTTACTTATTTATTTGTTATAATTTTCATTTCTGTTTTGTAGTATTAGTGTAGTTTTTTGCCAATCCCCCCATTTACATCTCCTAATCTAGTTGATAATATCCACAAATGATCTTTGGGTTTGACTCGATGTTGCTCTATGCTACAAGTAGAGTAGTGCAATCCGATTTTATAAATTTCTAATTTGATCGGCCGTGACAAATCGACATCAGAGAGCCCATTATCAGATTTAACTGTTGTATATCTATTGTGAGCTTCAATGCTGAACCCAATTCACTACATGACTCGAGATCAACACTTAGCAGATGGTGTGTGAGCTCACCATAAGCAAGGTCTCATTTCAAAGCAATACAAGCTTGTCATCAAGTTTGATTTTATAGCATAGTTATGAGAGCACAACGCCGAACTCAGGTTGCATGGCTACTGCATGGGCTCACTATCGAACCATTCTGCATTGTTGTTGCATGTGCTTACCATCAACCCAAACTACTATATGCTGAAGAAGGCTCATCATTCCAATCACTAAACAACAAGGGTTGTCTAGTTGCTACATGTGAGCCCATCACTAACTTCATGGCTACACGAGCTTGTCATTTCAATCATTGCATGGCCACCACGCTCACGTCTAGAACTGGGCTCGAAATGGCACTACTATTGTCGTTGATAATTTGCATGTGTGGGTTTATCATCGAGTTCATAATGGAGCCTAATTTCTATATGGCAGCATGCTCTCTTACATGTAAATTGAGATTGATGCCGAGAGGAAGTGTTTCCACGAGCTTGAGACTTTGATAAGCTGTCCCCAGCTACAACTGCTCATTTCAGTATGTAGATGTTTTGGGGGCACTCCAGCTCATAATGTTGTGCTTCAGTCTAATGCATTTCAGCTTGATGTGTTTTAGGATGCACTTCAGCTCGGTCTTATTGCATGACCACTACATACGAACTCGGCATCATGCGAATGTCCAAATACAAGCTTGAAATGATGTTGCCTTATATGCACTTCGGCTGGCAAGGATGGCTAAAGAAGATTCGGCCAGTGTGCGAGCTCATCAGTTAAGGCATGGACCCAGCTGCACGAGTGCTATGTTCACACTTCTAAAAGCATACTGACACCGAAAAAAAGCTTCCTCAAGTTCTAGTCCTTGATGGGTTGTCCTTGTAGCAACTTTTGTAGCTGTAGGAGGGATCGAATCGAGTTTCATTATGTGCCTGTTGAGCTCGTCACTGAACCTAGCTCCTGCATGGCTGGTGAACTCAAGCTTGTCATGGGACTTCCTCACTGCATGGTTTAACCATGAATGCAGGATTTATTTTGAGATTAGAGAAGACATATGATGCTTCTTTAAGTTTCATCAATACGTTGCTTGAAAGTAGTGTTAAACTTTTTGAAGCTACCAGTGCATCTATACCCCTTGGGGATGATGTTGGAACAAACCTTGTTGCTGCTGTGGCGGTTGAGGGAATTTCTAGATCTAAGAATGCATCATCAGTTACTTCTCTTGAGAGGAAGTCTTTTATGGTTGATGAACCATGCTTAGGCATTGACAAGAAGTCAAAACATTCTGGTGAAGCAGTTACTTGCTTTGCTATAAAATCTGATGGTTTAGTTACTGAGGAGAATGTGAGCACTATCGATGTAGTACAGTTCATGAACGATACAAAAATAGGAAAATTGGTCAACTCCTAGTTGTTTGTTTTCTAGCCATCACAGTTGCATAGGAAATCAACCAAAACACAGAAAATTAACTAGAATACAGATGAAGCCCTCCTTCTAGAACCAAAATGTTAATCGTGAAATCTAGTTTAGTGGACCTAAATCTCAGTCAATCGATTTGTTCTTGAACCTCAAGCTGCATTTTGGTTAAAAGGAAAAAGAATATGTTTGAGAGATAAAAAATATCAAGAATAGAGGAGATTTTTTAAGGTAGTTTGGCCAAAACTGGAGA
Source organism: Saraca asoca (assembly GCA_026873985.1). Classification (NCBI taxonomy): domain Eukaryota; kingdom Viridiplantae; phylum Streptophyta; class Magnoliopsida; order Fabales; family Fabaceae; genus Saraca; species Saraca asoca. The sequence goes on along the minus strand of JANHAO010010812.1, from coordinate 15,362 downwards.
ACACCAGTCCCTACATCCATGATTGATTTCATTTATTAGTGTTAATTGTAGAGTACAAGTGTTTGTTCATGGCCTCTCTTCATATAATGGCTTAACCCCTTATTTATAGAAATAGAGGGTACAAATGTAATTTTACAAGTTATAAATATGTTACATCAAATAATAAATGTAAAAGACATCTTAGATTCCTGCAAGTTAGCTTCTACAAATTACTTTCTATAAGTAGGCCCCTCTAGCTGTTTCTTATAGGTTGGCTTTGCAAGTTGATATTGGCTAGAAGTGTTAGAGCTCTCCTTTAAAGTTGAGTGTTGGGAGGTAGATCTTGTGACTTTAGAACTGGGAGTTAGTTGAGGGAGCGAGCTAGAGTTAGCTAGGGCAGCGAGGTAAGAGCTAGCTGAGGTAGCAAGCTAGAGCTAGTAAAGGCTGTGAGCTGGAGCTAGTTGAGGATGCAACCTGGAGCTTTCATGTAAGGTCATCAGTGACTTAAGTGATCTAGACACTTCCAACTGGTCTTGCGCTTTTGTTAGCCCATTTCACATGATATCAGAAAATGCCTATAAGAACATGGAAGTCACACCTTGTTATAGGAGAAATTCGGAACATCCTTAATGGGCTAGCAAATGGCCTAAGTACCGCAAGACCTCGGCTCACCAGGACACTTGGAACATTAAGGTCCAGCTCGCCTTGCTAGTGACCTTCTCTGCCCGAGCTTGCCCCAACGAGAATGAGCTTGGCCTCGCTACCTCAGAAGATAACAGCTCCCCCAGACCGAAGGATTTGGCCCGCAATGTGTGATCACTAACATGGGAGCTCGTTAAGTAGGAGAGAAGCATATGTATTGCCCAATAGATACATGGGGCCTATTTACAGAAGGTAATATGCAGAAGTTGACTTACAGGATTTTAATCTGTCCATCTTGTCTTATACATTAAATATTTAATGTAATAGATTTATTGCATATAAAATTACAATTGTAACCTCCTTTCCTTTATAAATAGAAGGAAGGAAATGAATGTTAAAGAGAAGACTGAAGCCATCATACTGAAACTCTGTAAAAAAATATTTTTAGTTCACACTATCATAGATGTAGGGTCTAGTTCTGTCTGAATTTAGCTGAATCACGTTAAAAGCTCTATGTTTCTTTGCTGTTCTTCCTTTTCTTCTCACTTTTCTATATTCATTTACTGCATTTGCAACCACATTATAGTTTAAGATCCAAAAAGAATCCTCTGTTGGCTAGAGTTTGGCCCAAAACCAAAATCCACCGTTAACACATCTCAAGAAAAAAACAAGGAAAGTAAAAATGTGAAAAGTACAAACATTATTTACATATTCATGCCAAAGACTTCTATTTTGGTTTCTCATGTGCAGAATGCCTCAAATGTCTAGCATGAAATTTGTAAAGTTTGGCCTCTTATTCTAAAGAATATCATAGGGAGAATTCAAGATGGAGGCTTGGTGAAATTTTGGAATAATAATTAGGTCCTGAGTTTTCCAAATCTTGGTCAGTTTGCTCTTTATCCAGATGTTGATTTATCCAAAAAAGTTGTGGTGTGCACCACAATTTCTGGTGGCTAGGATTTAGCATATTTTCATAGTATGCTTCCAGGGTATGTTTGTGAGGGTATTCGTGGTTTACATCCTTCTACTACGTCCATGGGCAGCCTGGGGTCTATCTTCTGATGGAAGTTTTTCTATCAAGATAGCTTATAAAACAAGTAATACTTAGGCTTCTTTTAATCATTTTAATTGTTGGAATATGATATGGAGGGTCTAGGGGCCCGACACATTAAAACTTTCTTATGGTGGCAAAATCATTTGCTCACTAATAATCATTGTGTTTTAAGACATCTTTCAGCGGATTCCTTTTGCTCAGTTTATGGTGCTAGGGAGGAATTCATCTTGCATGTTCTTAGAGATTGTCACAAAGCAAAGTCTCTTTAGATGCATCTAGTGAAACCTAGGGAGTGGAATCATTTTTTCTTTTCCTTAAAACAGGCAAATTGGTTTGCTTCTAATTGAGGAGGCAATTAGGTTGGGTCAATCAGTAGAGTTGAAATATGATTTTTGAAATGATTTGTCATATGTTATGGCTCCAAAGAAATGAGCATGCTTTTAGAGGCAATTATTTTAGCAGAGGGGATGCCCTATTTCTAGTTCTTTACCAAGTTGTTCAATATGCTTTAACAAAAGCATATTCTAGGGTGCTTAATGGAGGTGTTAATGTATTACGGATCGGCCTTGTGAATGATTTGAGGGGACAAATATATTTGGTTTGACACAAAATTTTATAAATAAATTCAAATGTACCGTGGAGGTTTTGTGACTCAAATTTGGAAGCAATCCGATTTGTGTGCTATTTTTTCGATTTTTCCCTATTCAAGGGTATCTTTGTAATTTTAGTAGGGTTCTCTTGTCCAATATGAGTAGGAAAGCACATGGCCGATTCCTTGCATTTTTAGTTTCACATCCATGTAAGATGGAGCAAAATCCCTTCCTAGAGCTATGAAAAATGGCTTTATGACAACTCATAAAAAATATGTCTAATCTTGCCATTTAACCTTTGACTCAAAATATTTTTAGGGAAAGAAGTGTTGGTAGCTTGTCAGGCACTCATCAGGGGCACAATGAGGCCTTGTTAGGTACTTCTTCAAGGCTCACTTACACTTAGTTTAAGGGTCTAAAGGAGTGTATTAGCTTGAAGCATCCCCTACACATTGTACTCTATGCAATGAGGAATAGATCAATAAAAAGGAATTGTTCCTCTTCCTTTTCGATTGTCCCTTTTTGCCCGTTGCACACTAAAGGCTACTTATGTGGGACGTTCTTCAGACTTGGTTATTCAATTGCTTCAATTTAATTGCTTATATTGCCTTTGGATATGTTGTACATATTACACAATGCTCCATATATCAATCCAAGTGTAACTCAAGTTTGTTGGAAGGCTGGCATGTTGGCCAAGAGTAGCAAGTATAAGTCACATGATTTCAGTTAGAGTGCTACTAGTCCAAGATGTTGACAGTGAAATCTGGTTTATACAGAGAACCCAAACTTCAGCCAACGAGGATGAGTTTAGGGACCCAATACTGCTTTCAAAGTGTAGAAGAAGATAGACCGAGGGGAAGAGGGGGTGAGGAGGTGGTAGGTTTAACGTAGTTCAGCTAAATCCGTGTGGCACCGGACCCTATGTTCATGACGAAGATTCTATTAATGTAAGAGTTGTTGTTTACAAAGTTGGCCCCTCCTCACTCTTCTAACAAGGCAATCCTATTTATAGAGGAGGGAGAAGTTACATGCATTAATTACAAGCTACAATTGTGTTACATCAAGATATAAATGAGAAAAGACAGTAAAGAGACTACAAACTAGTCAATGCAAAATGGTCTCTCTAGGTTGACAATAGGCCTGAACCTATTGACATCTACCGCTTGGTGTTGTTGTGCCAAGTAAGATGCTTAGGCGTCTCGAGCGGGAATCCTTAGCTCGGGGGTATTATGGGGACTGTTGTGGTGATCCTGGTACTGCTACTTGACAAGTAGGTCTTGTGGCTTCCTCATTGGCTCACTGGGTCACTGTCTCACCAAGCGAGGGCTTGCTTTGTAGAATGGAGCCGAGACAACCTTGTTGTACCACTTTCTATTAGGCGAAGCAAAGCTTGTGGAGTATCTTTGGCGTCCTAGGGCTGCAAGTCCTTAAGTCCATTTTTGTATATAACATAAGCCCTCTAACTCTCGATTTACTTTGCAGACCGGGAGTTGCATGTTTTCGAGGCTTGATTCGTATCTTCAGTCAGTGTCCTTCCTTGACCAAAGTGTCACGTCAGATGTCTTTTCGCTCTGCTTTAGGCTATGCTTTCTTCTGTTTGGCATTTTTGGCCGTTGGTGTGGCACTGCCGCTCGTTTTGGGCCATTAGATAAAGATCAGGTTAGACACCTTTCAAATTCTTCAAATGGTCGAGCAGGTCTATTTATAGCCTGGGGCATTCTCTCTTTTGTCCCAAAGAAACTCAATGAAAGAGACTGAAAAGCCCTTGCATTCTGGTGTCTTGGCTTCCTTTGAAGCTTGCTGGGACATGGATGGCCTGTTGCAAAGTGATGGGAGATATGGATAGCTCGTTGCACGTGGCTCCGTCACAGGATCCACTTGACGAGCTCCTGGGGGATCTTGTGCTGACTTCAGGCCACCTCCTCTGGCTACTGCTTGTGGTGTAGCACCCTGGCTAGGTGACTACGACTTTTGGATTTGCTCTTAGCCTAGCTCAGGGAGACGAGTTGGAGGGAATAAGTAGGAGGAACTGGGAGTTGATGTCCTTCCCATAGGTGCGAGCTTGGTGACCGGTCTTCTGTTCTTATCGGAATGGTTGTGCCAGGTCGTTGAGCTTCTTGCCCTCGTTTCTTCACTTCTTCTTTTGATGTAATTTTGCCTTGCTTGGATGAGATCTTTCTGCTGTATGAGCTTTTCTTTTTCTCAAATGCTGTAATGGATGCTCCATGCATTGTCTGCATGTAAATTTCTAATGATCAACTAAATTTCTCTTTTTTCCAGTTGGCTGCGCTTTGTATTTTTTATTACTCGACTAGTTACGAGTGAGAGAGGGGTCACATGCAAGCTACGCCTAAGGAGTCTCATTTGAGACATGAGAGATACGTCCACATGAGAGCTGTGGGAAGTCATCCATATAAGAGCTGCGAGAAAATGCGTGGAAGTTGTGACGACTTGTTTTGTTTAAGCTTTCATTTTGGTTTCATCGTAGCAAGGTGAAAATCGTTTGCTAAAATAAGATTACGAAGTAGTGCTGTAACGAGGTGAGAACTGTTCACTGAGTTTTTGTTTTATTTAAGTTTTCGTTAAGGCAAGGTGAAAACCATTCACTGAGGTTTTGTTTTTCGTTGAGGCAAGGTGAAAACCATTCACTTGGCGAGGTAAAAACCATTGGCTAAGGTTTTGTTTTTTATTGAGGCGAGGTGAAAACCATTCGTTGAGATTTTGTTTTTCGTTGAGGTGAGTCGTTGAGGCAAGGTGAAAACCATTCGCCTGGCGAGGTGAATGTTTTTTGTTGAGGCAAGGTGAAAACCATTCACCGAAGTTTTGTTTTTTGTTGAGGCGAGGTGAAAACCCTTCACCTGGCAAGGTGAAAACTATTCGCTATAGCGATATTGCAAAGTAATGCTATAGCAAGGTGAGAACCATTCGCTATAGCGAGATTGCAATGAAAGAGTGAAAACTCTTTATCTAGATAATGCTTGGCCAATCGGTGACTTACATTAATTCAGCATACAATAGTTGGTACAACTAGACATTGTTGATAACAGATGAATGTTACAGGATCAGAATATGGTTCAGATGGAGGGCTCAGACTCTTGGGTGGCAACTCACTGAGCCTGCTGAGTGTGTTGCCCCGATGGTCTTACCATATAATCTTGTAGTCGGCCTCTTTTGATGAGGTCTTCTATGGCGTCTTTTAACGCCCAACAGTCTGAGGTGGTGTGCCCAGCCTCATTGTGATAGGCACAAAATCTGCTTTGGTCTCTGGGCTTGGTGGGCACCCTCATTGGTCTGGGCCTTCCAAAGTCCTCATTATGTCTTTCTGCGGCAAAGATTTGGTCTTGTGTGTCTGACAGGATGCTGTAGCTCTCGAAGCGGCCTTCAAGTTGCTGAGGTTTCACCTTTTTCACGGGATGAGGAGTAAGGTTGTCGTGACTCTCGCTACCCCTCTTTTTGCTCACGGTGGGACCACTATGGCCTGCTTTATGCCTGGATTCCTCCGTTCCAAATGTTCCTTTCCATCTTATTTATTTAGATGCCCATCATCAAATTTAACGAGGTCTCAAGTGGGGGACTTGTAGAGGCTCCTGTACAATTTGCCATCTTTGTGAAGTCCCACTAAGATAGCCATCAGAATGCTTTCCTCTGAGGGATTCTCCACGGGGTTAGCCTCGTGCCTGAATTGGGCCATGTAGTCTTCGAGCTACTTGTCCTTGTGCTGGAAAATCATCACGAGATGGCAAGGAGGTGCAAGTTGCTTCTTCAACGCTCAGTATTAGTCAACAAATCTCCTTTGGCATTCTTCCTAGCCGTCGATGCTACAAGTTGGGAGGTGCTTGAACTATGCTCAAGGCATTGCCCCTAATGTGGCAGAAAAGACACGACACTTCATTAGGGGATCGATTGTTTAGAGGTCCATTTGAGTGTTGTACGCATCTAGATGATTGCTCAGGTCATTGTTTCTATCATACAATGGGGCAACGGGCACTTTGAGTTTCTGCGGGATAGGTTGCTTCTCAATCTCTGCAAAAAATGGTGAGGTCTCCTTATTAGGAGGTTGATGGCTCTAAGGCTGCGGATGCTCTTCCAGCTATTTGAGCTTGCGAAGGACCTCTTCCATTGTTGAGCATTGTCCTTCATGCTGAGGGGTTGAGCTTTTACCTTGCTGTGAGCCCCCCAGTCATTGGCTGTTGTGATCATCGCGAACTTCTCTCTGAGCTTCCTCATGAAGCTGCTAGAGTTGTGCCATGACTTCCTCTTGTCTTTGTGCATTCTATGCTTGTGCCTAAGTGAGCACCTTGATAGTTTTAGCCAACTCTCTGACTGTGTTTTCGAGTGTTGATCTAGACTGATCAGGAGTTTGTGCCTCTTGAGTTTCCAACGCAGTGGCGTGCTGCTGAGGAGCTGGAACGGTAGAGCTTCGAGTCATTCTTCCTCTGGCCATTATTGCGTTGCAAAGGAGACTTCAGAGAGCAGATGGTCCCTATAGACGGTGCCAAAATATTGACGATGAAATCTGGTTCGTACAGAGGACTCAAACTTCAACCAATGGGATGAGTTTAGGGACCCAATACTACTTCCGAAGTGCAAAAGAAGATAGGCCGAGAGAAAGAGGGGGTGAGGAGGTGGCGGGTTTAATGTGTTCGGCTAAATCTGGGCGGTATCGGACCCTACGTCCATGACAGAGATTCTATTAATGTAAGAGTTACTGTTTACAGAGTTGGCTTCTCCTCACTCTTCTAACAAGGCAATCCTATTTATAGAGGAGGGAGGAGTTACATGCATTAATTACAAGTTACAGTTGTGTTGCATCAAGATATAAATGAGGAAAGACAGTAAAGAGACTACAAACTAGCCAATGCAGAATGGTCTCTATAGGTTGACAGTTGGCCTAAACCTGTCGGCGTCTACCGCTTGGCGTTGTTGTGCCAAGTAAGACACTCGGGCATCCCGAGCGGGAATCCTTAGCTCGAGGGTATTGTGGGGACTATTGTGGCGATCCTGGTACTGCTACTTGATAAGCAGGTCTTGTGGCTTCCTCGTTGGCTCGCTGGGTCATTGCCTCACCAGGCGAGGGCTTGCTTTGCGGAATGGAGCCGGGACAACCTCGCTGTACCACTTCCTACTGGGCGAAGCGAAGCTTGTGGAGTATCTTTGGCATCCTGGGGCCGCGAGTCCTTAAGTCCATTTTTGTATATAACACGTGATAATTTGGTACTAGAGATTGATTGCTAGAGAATAAATTGGGTGGCCAAATCGAAAGGCATGATCATACTTGAGTTGAGGTGGTCCAAAAGGATCAGTTCAGGATGTTAGGGAGCTAGCACATCATAGTCGCGAGACAAACTTTGAGGTAATGACTTTAGAGCTTACATTTGCTAGTGCAATAACATGTGGCACTTGAGCTAGAGGATGAATTACTCTATGCCCAACCCTTTCAAGTAAAAATCGGGAGCTATAAGAGGATATGCTCATAATAGGCTTTAATGGCCTAGATATTAGAAGATGTCACATAATAGGTGCTAGAGGGCACCAACTCTTGCATAAGTGGCTATGAGGGTTGCGATACAAGAATGTAACAACTCCACAATGCTAGCACTAAATAGTGCAAACATAAGAGATGTCATGAGGACCACCATGCTAGAAAGCATAAACTCCAAAAGGGTTATAATGGCCAAGATGCCAAAGGATATCAATTTATAGAGGGTAAGAGAATTTGTTCAAGAGGCATAGTGAAGTGTGAAGGATTGTTGAACACAATGCAAGCAAACTCAGAACTAAGGGATTAGTCTTGTATCTCACATCGGTGTATGAGAAATTAGATATGGGACATCTTTAGTAGTAGAGTTTTGAACACTAACCATGAACATAGGCTATAGAGGTATCAAACCGAGAGCTACAAAGGTAATGCATGCAAGCTACTGAGGTAGCAAGCATTCAAGGTGCAAAGATAACAAAATTCTCGAGTTTCATCACCAAAGTTTGTAGAGGCAAAAAAATTCTCGAGTTTTAAAGGATGCTCAACCAAAGTCCATGGAAGCCGCAAAAATTCTTGAGTTTTAAAGAAAGCTCAACCAAAATCTATAGAGGCAGCAAAATTCATGAGTTTTAGAGGAAGCTCACCCAGAGTCTATAGAGGTAGCAAAATTTTTGAGTTTCAGAGGAAGCCCACCTAAAGTCTATGGAGGTAGTATTATCTTTTATGGAGGCAACTCAAGGAGGAAAACAAAGAGGAAGTCGAGGGAGGAGCTAATGAGCAATAAATTGAAGACTATCCTGATGTTATATTAGGTTGAGGGTTTCATTTTTATGAAAGTCCTAAGTGGTGTTAGCTCAAAGAGACAAGTTGGAAGCGATTGAAGAAGTAGCTTAGAGGAGTAGGTTGAAGACCTTTATGAAGAGGTTGAAGGAGTAGCTTGAGAGGAGCAATCTAAAGACCTTAATGGAAGCTATGTCAGATTAAGATGTGAATAAGGATATTAACATCCTTTAAGTAGGGGAGAATGTTATAAGTTGGCCGTGTGTATAATTTGAGGGGGGAAATATGCTCAGTTTTGACATGAAACTTTGTGAAAAAATCAAGTATAGTGTGAAAATCTTGTAACTCAAATTTGGGAGCGATCTACTTTGTATATTATTTTTTCCTATGTCAGGGGTATTTCTATAATTTTGGTAGGGTTGCTTGTCTAGTGCGAGTAAGAAAGCCCATGACTACATTTCTTGTATTTTTAACTTTGTGTTCATATAAGATGGCACAAAATCTCCACCTGAAATTATGAGAAAAGGCCTTATGTCAACTCACAAAAAGTATGTCTACTGTTATCATTTGACTTTTGGTTTAAAATGCTCTTTAGAGCAGGGGCACAATGGGGTCTTGTCGGGTACCCCTTGAGAGCTCATTGACACTTAATTTAAGAGTCTAAAGGAGTATATTGACTTAAAGCTTCTCTTACACACTCTAATATATATAATGAGACATATATTAATAAAAATAAGTTATTTCTTTTCATATTCAATTGTCCCTTTTAACCCGTAGTACACTAGAGGATATTTACATGGGACATTTTTAAGACTTGATTGTTCGGTTGCTTGGGTTTATTCGCTTATGTTGTCTTTGGACATTTTATGTATATTCCACAATATCCCGTATACAAATCCAAATATGGCTCAAGTTTGTTAAAAGGCTAAAATGTTGATCAAGAATAACGAGTATGTACGGCACTTTTTAACTAGAGAACTATCACCCCGTGACACAATATAGGCAGAAAGTTGATATTCATTGGCATCCCAACTTGAGCTCTCTCAAATTTAATGTGGATTCTTTGGGATCTTCTACTGCCTGTGGTGATGTTCTTAGGGATGAGACGAGTGCATGGTGTTTTGGCCTTGTTCGAAAACGCAGGTCCTGCACTACGATGGAAGCTGAGTTGTGGGCAATCCTTACTGCTATCCAGTTTGTTAAGGAGAAGAACCTGTCTAATATTACTTTTGAGAGTGACTCAAAGTAGGCAGTGGATTTGATAAATGGGCTTTGTCCTAAGACACATCATGCAACAAACTTGGCTAAGGAATTCGGAATTCTTACTGAGTGTTGACGGTTTCCAGATTGTTCACTGCTACAGGGAAGCCAATAAAGTTAGTGACAAGTTAGCCCCTTTGACTCATGCTCTCCCCAAGGGAGTTCAGAGCTTGCATGACCTTCCTCTTTGTCTTGGCGTGATTTTGCAGGATGACCATTTTGGGCGTGAGTTGTTCTAGAGTAGTCGCTGGTTAGGCTGGGCTTTTAGCCATTTCGTTCACCATAAAACAATTATTGAATTAAAATGTCACCATGGGATGACATTGCCCTCTTTTACATAAGAGCAGGATAAGTAGATCTTTTGCTTGGTACGGATTTTACTATAATTTTAAAATTTTTCATTTAAATATCTCCCTCTTAGAATAAATTTTCATAATGTTCTATTGTCTATCTCATAAATTTTTTATTTTTTCTATTTAAAATTCGTCTCGTGGTTATACACATTTTTTCCTCTTTTTTGATTTTTTTTTTCTTTTTCTCTCTTTTTGAATAATTTTACTTATGTGTCAAGTTAAATTAGGTACACATTAGTGAGGTCAAGTTCTATTTTTTTTTAAAAGAATTTATTAAAAATGTAACATTTTGAAAAGTAATTTAAAATGTTGACTATTTCAAATATAAAAAATTGAAGCAAAAAGCTCCTAATTGTTTTTTAAGCCATCTTGTATGTAACTTACAAGATCACACAGTGAGAAGCTAGCAAGGAGATACAGCCAAGGGTTGCAGCTGGTTTAGCAATCATCCTTCACAGACTCTGGGCAGACGTAATGACTATGTGCTTGGTGGTATTGCACTAATGGTGGGAAGGATGATTGTGGCAATTGAAACTGACTTGCACATGGAAGTGCAAGGTGGCATGGATGGAATGCAACACAAGCCTCTAGAGCTAATCAAGATGGACTGCCTCATGCTGCATGGATGGAAGAGCTTACAAGAGAAATTACTCCAGTTGTCATCAACAAGAGGTAAACGACGTCGTAGCTTCCAAGACCACCATGACAACGTCTCTGCATTGGATTGCAGAGATGTTGTTTGTATTAGCTAATCATATAGTTTTTCTGTCCTACAGAAAAAGCTTGTTTTGCATAGACATTTTAGAGTAAATTAGCCACATCTTGAGATTAAACTTGTGCTGTGGAGAATAAGAAATCTTCGGAGAAGATTATTACACTTCTATTTTGTTTTCTGTATGTTCTTTCTATGTTAGATTCAAAATCAAGTTTTTAAGTATATAATAATACTTTTCTCATTTAAGCTACATGCAGTTGAGGTATAAACAAAACCGTTCAATTGGCGTGATTGTAACTAAAGCTTGATTCATTTATGCCTTTTCTTTTTTTTTTTTTTTTGGAAATAGGTAATTTGTTTTATTTTGTTTTAAGACAACTTTAACAGAGTAGTTCAAAAATTTATACTATATACTAATAATGTAAATTATATATGTAAAATTTTATACTAATCACATATTATTTAGTACACTCAGAACGCGAAGGTAAAATATACTTTCAAGCATGAGAATGTGATAACTATTTAATTACATATTTATAATTATTTATTTTTTAATTTAATATACAAAATCAATGTTATGCAATAATATAAAAGTAAATATAAGTTAAATTGGTATCGATAATTCGTACCTTCATAAATGTATCATTACTTCAATGCAAATGAAAAGTTGATGTAATTAAGTAAAACTTTTCACTTTTGGTATTGGTTGGTTACCAATTATTAAAAAACTAGAGCGTTGCTTGCGAGATATCTCAGGCTTATTGATAGTCACTTCAATTAAAATAACTTGATATTAACTGTTTTTATAATAATAAAAAATATTTTTAAATAAAAAGTATATATATATATATATATTTTTAAACATTACTTCATTTGATTTGATTTTAACTCTTTATATGAAATATTGTTAGATTCAATGTTAGATGTAATACTTCGTAGTAACAAAGGAATTCCTACAAACTAATCTTAAATGTAAATTTACCTATCATGGTTATAATACTAATATCTTATTTAAATATGTAAAAATTATTTAAGTAACAATGGAAATATAAATAATTTCAGACTAATTAACATAGCATTTGTTGTAAGTATTTGTTGATAGTGAAATTTGATAAGCCCCAAACTTCAGTCAATCACTTTAGTTTTTAAGGACTCAAACTACAATCCGATTATACAAACAAAGGATGAAGAGATGGTGAGGAAGAACAGGCAAAGCACAGAAGGATTTTTAACGTGATTCGACTAAAATCGGGCAGTATCGGTTTCTACGTTCATAGTATTATTTTATTAATCTGATAAAATTTCTATAGAATTTTAGTATATGTTTTTTGGGCCTCTCTTACAATGATCTCCCCCTCCTATTTATAGAGACTGGGAGGTTACAAATGTAATTATATAAGTTGTATTTCTGTTACATCAAGTACATCGAGTAATAAATATAAGTGGCAAGTACGGCTTCTACAAATTGGCTTCTATAGACTGCTAGCCGACTTCTGTAAATTGCTTTCTGTGGGTGGGGCTTGTGTTAGCTACTTCTTGCAGATTGGTTCCACAAACTTGGTCTGAGAAGGTGCTTGCTTCAGGTTTACCCTTGGTAAGCCCTTAGCTGGGTGAGATGTTACGTCCCGCGAGTTGGAACTTTGATCTAGAGTCACTGTTGGCCTTCGATAAGTGAGATTGAGCTTGCGAGCTCACTATTGGCGATGCAAGCTTGCGCGCAGGATGAACTATTGGCCTATGCGAGTCAAGGCTCGCTCCTTAGCAAGCTGGAGCTTTTGCCTTGTTCTGTCCTCTTGTAGTTGGCGATCTGATTATCTTAGTTCTTTTCCTTTTTGGACTTATCTACTACTGGGCCTTTGTTAGCCCATTTTTGCAGTACCAAAATACACCTATAACATTAGCCCTATAACTTTCAACTCACTTCACTGACTAGGAGTTGCAGCTTGCTGGCATGGGCTTTATTTATGGATTGTCGTGCAGTCAAAGTCTTTGAGTTTAACTTATCGTTTCATCTGCTCCAGGCCATACCTTTTGCTACACGTGCTTCATAGCCATTGGCATATCAGCCTCGTTTTCTTCCAAGGCATTTAATGAAAAAGTGGTTGGATTTCTTTAGGACTTTTCGATGAGACCAAATTAGTCTATTTAAGACATAAGAAGTCTTTCTTCCTTCTTCACTGAGTAACACGATGGGTGCCTTAGATAAGCCCCCCATATTTCTAATGGTGTGCCTTTCTAATGAGGCGTGTATAGTTTGCTGCATAGGAAATCTTTAGGGTACTCCTTCTTCGAGGATTTTAAAAGATCTTACGTAGATCCTGGATTATTTCCTCATGGTTATGTCGTGGGGTTCTGCCTTCCCAGCCATGTTCCCTTGCTTCTTAATCCTGGGGGGATAGGTGAGCTGGAAAGGAGCTTTTAGCTGAGAAGGACGACAAGAAGAAGATTAAGGAGCTAACATGCTCGTTAGTCCTCCTGTTGGTTGGAGTTCATCTCCAAGAAGCCATTCTTATTTCCAAAATGCAATAGCCGTAAGCTTGTTTTGATTTGTATCTTTGAGTCTTCTGATGTAAATTTATCTCGTTGAGTGAGGCTTTTAATGAATAAACTTTTCTTCATGATTCTAGAATGTTGAGTTGGGTATTCTGCATATCACAGATGATAATATAAACTCCTACAAATCACAGTAAAATGAAATATTTAGATAACCAATCGGTCATACTTCTCGGTGGGCAATGAGTCTAGGCGTCGGAATGCCTTAATTGATAATTAATATATAGGTAGGTTGCATGACAGCTACACTTAGTAATAAGTCACATGCGAGCTGCAAACGATGGGTTGTAAGAGAGCTGCAAACAATAGGTCACATGAGAGCTGCACTTTGTGAACTGCACCATAACAATCTTATTGCTCAATGGGCAAAATAGGTTTGGCTTTGCCAGCAATCTTGTTGCTCAGTGGAATAGCAATCTTGTTACTCAGTCTCACAGTAATCCCGTTGCTCAGTGGGACAACAATCTCGTTGCTCACTCTTGCAGCAATCTTGTTGCTCAGTGGAACAACAATCTCGTTACTCAGATCCATAGCAATCTCATTGCTCAGTGAAACAACAATCTCGTTGCTCAATCCCATAGTAATCTCATTGCTCAGTGAAACAGTAATCTCGTTGCTCAGTTCCATAGTAATCTTGTTACTCAGGCAGGATATGAATGGTTACCAGTAATCTTGTTACTTAGGTAGGATATGAGTTTATTCTTAGCGCCTTCGCGCCTTAGCTGACGAGTTGGCAATGAACTTAGTCTACAAAAGTTGCTTTAGATGAAAAGCTAGTAGTGAAATTGAGCTTGATTTTGTCAACATAGAATAACTTTCTTTTTATACAACATTTTGCTGAAGATTGACAAACAGAAAGATTTGAAGGGCTTTATTAGCCTCTAAGCATTATTACAGCATCAAAATATACTCATAACCAAAGGGCCCTGTTCGTGATTAGTGATCCACTGGGGCTATTGAGGTTGCTGTTTGGAGGGTTGGACCATGTAATCTTGTAAGCAACCTCTTTTGATGAGGTCCTTTATGGCATCCTTAAGTGCCCAACATTTTGAAGTGTTATGCCCGACCTCGTCATGATAGGCACAGAACCTACTTGTGTCTCTAAACTTGCTGAGGGCCCTCAAGGGTTTGGGTTCCCCAAAGTGTTCGCTATTTCTTTCTGTGGCAAAGATCCTATCTTGGGTATCAGACAGGATCCTATAGCTTTCATGGCAGCCTTGATGCCGGGGTCACTTGGTTCTCGCTTTCTTCGTGAGTTGCACATTGACATAAGCTTTTTGGCTGTCATCACTCCTTTTCTTGCTTTGAGTGGAGCTATTCATCTCGTCCTTTGGTTTAGGCTCCTTTATGCCAAAGGTTTCATCCTACCTCATCTATTTGGTAGCCCGTTCATAAAATTTAGCTAGATCCCTTACCGGGGACTTGTACAGGCTTTTATACAACTTTTATCTTTATAGAGTCTCGTTGAGATAGCCATCAAGATATTCTCCTTTGAGGGATTTTCTACTGAATTAGCCTCATGCCTAAACCTGATTATGTAATCCTTCAGTGACTCATGCTTGCACTAAAAGATCATTGCGAGATGGCAATAAGGCATGAGATGCCTTTTCAAAGCTCAGTATTGGTTGACAAATTTCTTCTGGCACTCTTCCTAACTAGTAACACTACAAGCTAGAAGGCTTCTGAACCATGTTTGAGGTATGCCTCCTAATGTAGCTGGGATGACATGGCATTTAACTAGAGAATCAGTTGTTTGAAGGTCCATCTAGACATTGAACATGTCTAGGTGGTCACATGGGTCGTTGTTCCTATCGTACAGTGGAATCTGTTAGGTTTGCTTGGCCTTAGGGGTAGCAAAGAGCTCCAAATTTCAAAAAAAATTTCTTCCCTTGGGCTGAGCAAACTCCCATAGATCCACCAATTAGAGGTCTCAAGGCATCCTAGATCAAATCTAGAG
>JANHAO010010811.1:0-17437 GCA_026873985.1 Saraca asoca | reverse complement strand
TCTAAATGCACAGAATGTATAGTCTAGGATGCACTAGAACTCAATCAAATTGGTCTAGGGCACCCATCCAGACTAACACACACACACACACACACATTACAAGTAAAAGTATCAGAAAATAGAATTTTAGAAAATATATTTCCTTCATCATTATAATTGGGGTTGGGATTAGTAGTTGTGGGAGTGACTTATGTCAATTATGAAACTGGTAGCTTATGTGCAATAAGTTGGACTTCTACCATCGATGCATCAATAGGAGTAAAGTAAATAAAATATGAACTTTAATTTCTAAGTCATTCACCTTAAACATTTTCAACACATCACAATTTGAGATAATTAGTCTTATCTCATTCTCATGTGAAATACAGTATCACAAATCTATGTCAACGCCTATACTTTCATCACTACCAAACAAATTGTTCAAAACATCATCAAGCAAATCTAGGTAGCAATACCTATCCAGGTCAACATTTGCAATGGCAACCATTTCCTCACCATAGGACAAAACCAAATTGAAGAACCTAAGCAAAACCATTTTCTACATTGGCAAAGGAAAAATAAATATTCAAAAAAGGCAAACAATTACCTATAAACTAAATAAACCTACTTAACCTTACAATTAAAGGAAACAACAAAAATAATTAAAACCAATAACATATACATTAAATCATACAATGAAACCCAAATGTGTGTGTATACTAAACTTGTTAATGAACCCTAAATGCATTGGGCAAAATTGTTTTTTGTTGAGCAAAATTCCCTAATCTCTATACCAACATTCCACAATTGTTTGCACATAAAAAAATCCCACAAAATAAATTTAAGGGTAAACAACATAAATTATCCAAGCCAATGCTCAAAAGTGTTCACACAACTAAAAAAAAAATTCAAATATACAAAACTAAACCATTAAAAATGTAATCTTTTCCGTAAAATCCTTCATCCACATACAAATATATGCTTATCAAATACAAAATCCATTGAAAATCCCGATCAATTGAAACCACCAAACAAAATCCATCCCTCATTATTGTTTGTTTGCTAAAAAAAAATTCTTCTCAAAACAAAACTTAAAAAAACCTTTCCTTAATCAAAGTATCAAATCCACTGAAAAAAACTCCAACTGAAACTATGCACTTAAAAAATTCATTTAATCAGAGAAGTGTAAACAAATAAACATACAGTAACTTACCTTTGAACTATTCTACTTTGAACGCCCTTCAACCTTGGTGGACATTTCGAAATCGCTAACTTATTAAAGACAATAAGCTTTAATAAAATGAATATGGGTGACAAGGTGAAATCAAAGTGTTTCTCTGGAAATTTTGAGAAAAAATAAGAAGCATAAAGGAGTTCACTCATCAAGTGAATAGAGGCGATTTTATCCAATAAATTATAACGCTAACATCATTTTGCTCCATTACTTTCAAGGGAGATTTGTCCCAAAATTGAAAATGAAGGGAAAGGAGTGTAATCAGGCCAAACCTCAAAAAAGGTGAAAGCATTTCACCCTAATTTATTTTTTTTTTCTATAATGAACTTGATTTCAAATTTGATCATATTTTTTCTATTTTTTGGATTTAAATTGATAATATATATAATATTAGTTACTTATCTTCCCACATTAAAATTACTTTTCATGCTATTGTTCTCATGTGGATTTGTATTCTAAACTAGGGTTTTTGTTTACTAGTTGATGATGGTAATCAAACAATTGATTTCTGAACTTTTTTAAGTGCCATCATGAGTTTGTTTAGTGCAAATAGTTCATAAGCTAACTGCTAACTATTAGCTAAAAGATAATACGCTCATTGATTATATTAGAAGTGTTTGTTAACATTAGTTGATAAGCTAGTTCATAAGTGTAAAATGACATAAAAGGATAATGTTAATATCAATAGATATATGAAGTAGATTAATTCATATTTATTTTGAGGCTAAATTATATTGATGCAATTAAAATATTCAAAATATTAATATAATTACTTAAAATTTAATTAATTATATTTTATGCCATCATATATTTATTTATTCATTTACTTACTTATTTTTAATTTATTTATATTAAATTAATAGGCATAAACCAAATATACAATGATATGTAAATATCTTTTTTTATTCCTTTTTGACTTTGTGAAAAAAGAACAACCTTTTAAATAGAGTATAATATTATAAAAATATTGATACATATAGAAGATGGGTAAATTTGTAAGAAAAAATTGAAAGCTCCTAACTCATAAATTTTAAGCTAATCGAAGTAATTTATCAAAACAAAACTTAATTTTTTCCAAACAACTAATTCACCAAACATTTTTAGGCCTTCTTTGGCAATCAGCTGATTACATTATCTGATTGCATTAGCAGTTAGCATATAGCTAAATTATATTAGTAGATTTAATTAACTAATAATATTAGTTATTTATAGAAATATATTTGATAAAATTAATTATTTACTAGTAGTTGTTTATATGAAAATGACATATAAGAATATGGATATGTTTTATAATTTATTTGAGTGTTCTTTTACTTCAATAATATTTCAAATTTTGATATATTATTTATCATATTTTTCTTCTAAAAATAGATAATTGTAATTTATTATTTATTAGATTTTCCATTAAGATATAAATAATTATAATTTATTAGATTTTTTTTAAGAAATAAATAATGATAGTTTATTATTTATTAGATTTTCCTTTAAAAATTAAATAATTATGATTTATTAAACTTGTTAAATTTTCTTTTAAGAAATAAGTAATTATAATATATTATTTATTAGATTCTATTTTAAGAAACAAATAGTTATAATTTATTATAAATTTTTATTAAGAAATAGATTATTATTTATAAAAATGGGTTTATTATTATTACTTTATTATCACTATTTATTTATTATTTCTTCTAAGTCTATGATAGAAGAAAATGGAGGAATGATTAAATAATATATTTCATGTATAAGAATCAATTAGGAAACGATTTATTATAAAATATATTTTATAGATATTTCTTATAAAAGTTTTTTATGTATCAAGGATAGGGTTGTTAAAATTGAATTGATCAGGGGTAAATGTGTCTTTTTACACTCTAAATATCAATAAGCTAATTCATATAGTTGGATTCCCCAACAATTTGAAATTAGATTTTTGAGAGCCAACTCAAATAATTATTTACCAAATACTCAAAATAACTGATTAATTTAGTCAAATAGTTAAAACCTATTAAATTAATTAAAAGTTAATCAAAAAATTATTTACTAAACATCCTCATAAAATGTAAAATAGAGATTATTCACCATGTTAATAAGCTATAAGCTAGCTTATTTAGACCTTGTTTGGCAATCAGTTGATTATATTAGTTGTTAGCTAATTATATTAGTAATTAATTGATAACTGATTGAATTAGCTAATTTGATCAACTAATAACATTAATTATTTGTATAAATATATTTAATAAATTGTTTATATGTAAAATAATATATAAAGACATAGATATATATTATAATTTATTTGAGTATTCTTTTACTTTAATAATATTTTAGATTTTAAAATATTATTTATCAAAATTTTCTTCTAGAAAAAAAGATCATTGTAATATATTATTTATTCTATTTTTATTTAAGAAATAAATAATTATAATATATTATTTATTAGATTTCTTTTTAAGTAACAAATAGTTATAATTTATTATAAATTTTTTATTAAGAAATAGATAATTTTATATAAAAATAAGTTTATTATTATTATTATTAATTATTATTGTCGTTGTTCATGTTGTTATTTTTTATAAGTTGATAATGGAAGAAAATGAAGGAATAAATAATATATTTAATACATATGGTATATTACTTATAAAAAGGGTTATCATAAAGTATATTGTATGCATATTTCTTATAAGGGTTTTTCTATGTATTGATGGCAATGGTGTCACAAATTGAGTTGATTAGGGATAATGATTTTTTTTTATCCTAAATGTCAACCAACTAATTGAAAAAGTCGAGTTTTTTAACTTTTTGAAATTAACTTTTTGAGGGTTAAAAAGTTAACTTAAATAATTATTTATTAAATACTCAAAATAGCTGATTGACTTAGTGGAATAATTAACCCCCCTCAATTCAACTAAAAGTATATCAAAAAACTGTTTACCAAACACTCTCTAAGTGTGCTAAACGCACTCTATGAGTCTTAGCTTCCATGGGATCACTCATCTCAGAGATTCTTAGACACACTAAACTATTCAAAAAAGAAGTATATCATTAAGCACATGACATAATACATTAATATATAATAAAAATAAGAAAAATATAAAATACACTCCTTATGTTTGGGATGATTGGATTTTGTCTCATTAACTTTAAAAACTTAAAAATAAAAAATCTTAAACTATATAAATTTTAGAATTAACACTTATCATTGATTTAATTAATCTATTTATTATTTTATAAACTTTTTAAACAAGAAACATAAATATTATTATTGTTTGTTAGTTTACAATATTATTTTTTACACATAATTTTGTAATTCATTTTCCTGTATTTTATTAAAATTCTATAAATTTTAATTTAATTTTTATTAATTATATCATGTAAAAATTATGTATTAAAAAATTACGTAATTAATCAATATATGATATATCTTAACATTTTTGGTGTCAGTATAGTGTAACAATTTTGTTTTTCTCTTCATACTTTCTGTTGTGCTGATTTGTTTTATGTTATGCACCTAAGCATAGTTAGTTTCTTTGCTGAGCTGTACTTTACATTTTTAGCATGATAGCAGAGTCTTCTGCTATATAAGTTTATGTAATTCATTCAGATAATCAAAGAGCAGTATATTCAGAATGTGTATTTTTCATTCTTAATATGGTATCAAAGCTCCATACTTCTATTGCTTTCTTATGGTGATGATGGCACGAGGTGGGCAGAACAATAATAATAATAGGTTCCAGCATATCACACCTCTTTCTCCATCCACCAGTTCTATGACTTCACTTGAGTCTCTCAATAATAATTGGAATCTATATTTCTTACAAAAAGATGACTATCCAGGGCTTGCTCTTGTTTCACATCCTCTTACCAGCCCTAACTATAATACATGGAGTCGTGCTATGCTCATGGCCTTGAATGCCAAGAATAAGGTTGGTTTTGTTGACGGATCAATTCTGAAGCCATCATCTGCAGATCCTCTTGCTAGTGCTTGGTCATGCTGTAATAGCATGATTATATCTTGGATTCTCAATGCCACGTCGAAGGCAATAGCAGATAGTCTGCTCTATTTGGATAGTGCACAAGCTGTTTGGTCTGATTTATATAATCAATTATGACAAAGTAATGTTCTATGAATTTTTCAATTTAAACAACAGCTTCACAGATTAGCTCAAGGATCTCTTGACCTCAATAGTTATTATACATGATTGAAAATTCTCTGGGGTGAACTCAAACATTTTCAGCCCATTCCTGATTGTACTTGGGCAGTATGAAAGCTTAAATAGAATTCCAAGAGCAATAATATCTTATGCAATTTTTTATTGATATAAATGAATCATATCATACAATACGAGGTCAAATCTTGATACTTGATCCTTTACCTCTAGTAGTTAAGGCCTTCAATGTAGTTGTTCAGGAAGAACAACAACAAGCTATTGTATCTTGATCTTCATCAGCGCTAGCTAAATCGATGGCATTTCACACGTTTGCAACTCCTCCTTCTGTTGTTGTAGTTTTAGCTCAGGGCAAGCCCAAGCATGATCGACCACAGTGTTCTCATTGTGGATTTCTTGGACATATAATAGATCACTGCTACAAAGTCCATGAATATCTACCTAGTTATAAGCTAAAATAAAAATCTCAGTCTAATTCCTTAGTGATAGCAAGCTCTAATCCCTCAATAGTAGTGAGCTCAATAGCAATGAGCTCTAATTCCTTAATGACAGCAAGGACAATATCAATGAGCTCTAATTTCCTTTATGCAGCCATGAGCTCCGCTTTGCCATAGAACACTTTGTTGATCTCTTTGTCGAACAATTAGGTACAACAACCCATTGCCTACCTTAGCTCATAGCTAACTCATAATACCACTCTTGAGATTCGATCTGCTACTAATCCTTCAATCTCGAATGTTTATGGTAATTCATTTTCTACTCTTTCATTTTCTCACCATCTTATTCCTCCTAATGCTTAGGTGATCGACACAGGTGCTACACACTACGTCTATTGTAATTTATCTATTTTCTCACACTCCAGTTTAGTTTGCAACACTTCTATTACTTTATCCAGTGATGAAACTATTAGTATTAATAGAATAGGATCTATGGCATGATCTGATACTTTGATTCTATATAATGTGCTTTTTGTTCCTCAATTTGGTTTTAATCTTCTCAATGTTAGCTCTCTCACACTTAATCACAATTGTTCTGTTGATTTCATTTCTAATTCGTGTATAATTCAAGACCTCACTCAAGGCTTAATGATTGAGAAAGGTAAGAGAAAGAAGAATTTATATTCTCTAGACTTAGGCACTGCTACTTGTAATTTGTTTCTTTCAAACACTGAAATGACAAAAAGTGATATATGGCATTTTAGTCTTAGCCAGCCATCTCATGTAAAAATTCAACTCCTTCATAATGAATTACAACTTTCCAATCCTTTATCTCATTTATCTTCACATTGTAAAGTTTGCCATTTAACCAAACAGAAATGTCTGCCTTTCACTTCTCATAATAACATGTCTACCAATATCTTTGATTTAATTCATATGGATATCTGGGGTCCTTTTCATGTTAATACAATAGTTGGTCACAGGTATTTTCTCACTCTTGTTGATGATTTTTCATGAGCTATTTGGGTTTATTTACTTCAAAATAAATCAAATGTTCTCATAATATTTCCAAAATTTATTGCTTTGATTTCCAATCAATACAATGTTATAATTAAATCTGTTCGATCGGACAATGCTCCAGATAATATGAAATGCTAAGACTCTCCCTCAAGATGGAGTATATAGATTATGAATGCCCATCTTGCTTAGAAGAATATGAAATTAAGCGGAATGAAGAGCTTTGATGGAGATATCAGCTAGCTGGTTTTGTGTTCTAACATGTAGGGTTTTGAGCATGCCTGCTTATATTTTTTTCCGTACAATGTGACAATCAATTTCAATATGCTTGGTTTGTTCATGATAGATAGGATTGGTAGTAATATGTAGAGCAGCCTGATTGTCACAAAATAGTATATCTAGGCCAAGATGAGAGACTCCTAACTCTTTAAGTGAAGACAATAACCAAATAAGCTTATAAGTAGTGTTAGCCATAGCTCTATATTCAACTTCAGTTGATGATCAGGATACAATTTGTTGCCTTTTTAATTTCTAAGAAACTAGAAAAGAATAAAAAAATACATAGAAGCCAATAGACCAACGTGTGTCAAGATATGTTACCCAATCTAAACCTGCAAATGCCTTTAGTTGTATTGTTGAATTCAAGGGAAAGAAGATTCCCTGACATAAAGTACCTTTGATATACTACAAGACACAAAGTGCTGCAGCCAAATGTGGAGCTCGTGAGGCTACTAGAAACTGATTAAGTCTATTTACTAAATATGTGATGTCAGGCCAATTAATCATTTGTAGCTTGTAGGATCTGGAATTAAATCACTATCTTCTAGAGAAAGTTTCAAATTAGGTTCCATTGGAATAGGAACTAGTTTGCAACTCAAATAGTCGATTTCAGACAGTAACTCTAAAGCATATTTTCATTGGCAAATGAAGATCCCTTTTGCTGAACTTGCAATTCCCAGACGCAAGAAATACTTTAGGGATCCCAAATCTTTCATCTTGAACTTAGAATTAAGGATTGATTTCAAATTATCCATAGTAGCCTGATTATTGCTTGCATTGATAATATTATCAACATATACTAAGAGAGCTAACCGTTTGGTAAAGAGAGAATGATCACTAGTTGATTGTTTAAAACCTTTTATGATAAGAACACTTGAGAATTTATGAAATCATTGACAAGATGCTTGTTTAAGGCCATAAATGGACTTGTGTAACCTGCAGACAGCATTAGGAGGAAGATGTTCCCCCTTTTGATAAGTATAACTCGGAGGAATTATCATATAAACTTCTTCAACAAGGTCACCATGAAGAAAAGCGTTAGCAACATGAAGTTGAGTAAGAAACTAGCCATTAATAGTAGCCAGGGAAAGTAAAACTTTAACAGTTACAAGCTTTGCAGCTAGAGAAAATGTATCAAAAAAGTTAATACCTTCTTGTTGTGTATATCCTTTAGCAATAAATCGAGCTTTATGGCACTCCACTGTCCCATCAACTCAAAATTTAATTTTGTATACCTATTTATAGCTAATTAGATGCTTCCTAGGAGAGAGGGAAACAATAGACCAGGTCCCATTACTTTCCAAAGCTACCAATTCAACATTCATATCATGACACCATTCTAGAGATTCAATTGCTTGGGCAAAACTGTGAGGTTCAAATTGAGTAATAATGGCTAAGGTAAAGTTACAATAAGTAAGGGAAAATTTCTGGTTACTAAGGAAAGAAGATAAAGGATAAACATAGGAAGTTGGTGAGGGGTTAGAGTGATTGGTTGCCAATAGCAATGATATTTTGATAAGTATGCAGGGGCTTTAGAATTACGCTCTGGACGAGTGACTAGATGATCAGGTGATATAGGATCAAGTTGAACATTAAGTGTAAAAGGTAGGATTGGAGTATGAATATAAGGCTCAAAAGAAGATGGAACATGTCATGGCAAAACACGATCATCAAAAATATTAAGTGAATCATAAGTAATATTTGAATTAACAAAAGGAAAAATAGTTTCATGAAATGGAACATGCCTAGAGATGAATATTTTGTTACTTTCAAAATCAAGTAATTTATACCCTTTATAACTGATAGAATAACCAAGAAAAACAAAGGCATAAGCTTGAGGAGTGAATTTGGTGCATTGACTAAGAAGTGTGGAAGCATAACATAGACAGCCAAAAGTACGAAAATGTGTATAAGAGGATTTTTTGTTGTGTAATAACTCAAAAGGACTTTTGTTGGACAATAAAGATGAGGGTGTATGATTAATCAAGTAGATTGCTATTAAGACATAATCCTCCCCATAACAAAGAGGAGCAAAAGACTAAAAAAATAGAGCACGAGCTACATTAAGTATATGCTAATGTTTACGTTTGACATCAGAATTTTGTTCGGGTGTTGCAATATAAAAGTGGAAAGGAATAATGCCTTCAGACAAAAAAAATATGAAAATCCAATTCTGGAGCATTGTTCGATCAAATAGATTTAATTATTGATTGAAAATCAAAGTAAAAAATCTTGGAAATATTGTAAAAACATTTGATTTGTTTTGAAGTAAATAAACCCAAGTAGCTCATGAACAATCAGCAACAAGAGTGAGATAACACTTGTGACCAGCTATTGTGTTAACATGAAAAGGACCCCAGATATCCATGTGAATTAAATCAAAGTTATTGGTAGACATGTTATTATGAGAAGTGAAAGGCAGACATTTCTATTTGGCTAAATGGCAAACTTTGCAAGGTGAAGATAAATGAGATAAAGGATTGGAAAGTTGTAATTCATTATGAAAGAGTTGAATTTTTACATGAGATGGCTGGCCAAGTCTAAAATGCCATATATCACTTTTTGTCATTTCAGTGTTTGAAAGAAACGAATTACAAGTAGCAGTGCCTAAGTCTAGAGAATATAAATTCTTCTTTCTCTTACCCTTCCCAATCATCAAGCCTTGAGTGAGGTCTTGAATCACATACAAATCAGAAATGAAATCATCACGATAATTGTGACTAAGTGTGAAAGAGCTAACACTGAGAAGATCCTATTCTATCAATACTAATAGTTTCACCATTGGGTAAAGTAATAGAAGTGTTACGAACTAAACTGGAGTATGAGAAAATAGATAAATTATAGTAGATGTGATGTGTAACACCTGTGTCGATCACCTAAGCATCAGGAGGAATAATATGGTGAGAAAATGAAACGGCAAAAAAGAAATTGCCATAAACATTCAATATTGAATGGTTAGCAATAGATTGGATCTCAGAAGTGGTATTATGAGTTAGCTGCGAGCTGAGGTAGGCAATGAGTTGTTATACCTGATTGTTCGACAAAGATATCGGCAAAGTGTTCTATGGCAAAGTGGAGCTCATAGCTGTAGAAGGGAAATTAAAGCTCGCTGCCATTGAGGAATTAGAGCTTGCTACCATTGAGGGATTAGAGCTCGCTGCTATTGAGCTTGATGTCACTGAAGAATTAGACTGAGATTTTGATTTTGGCTTATAACGGAGTAGATATCCATGAACTTTGTAGCAGCGATCTACTACATGTCCCAAAAGTCCACAATGAGAACATTGTGGTCAATCACGCTTAGGCTTGCCCTGAGCTAAAACTACAACAATAGAAGGAGAAGTTGCAGACGTGTGAAATGCCATTGATTCAGCTAGCGCTGATGAAGATCGAGATACTATAGCTCTTTGTCATTCTTCCTGAACAACTAAAATGAAGGCCTTAGCTACTAGAGGTAAAGGATCAAGCATTAAGATCTAACCTCGTATTGCATGATATGATTCGTTTAAACCCATAAAGAACTGCATAAGATATTCTTGCCCCTGGAATTCTATCCAAGCTTTCATACCGCTGCAAGTACAATCAAGAACGGGCTAAAAATGTTTGAGTTAATCCCAGAGAATTTTCAATCATGTATAATAACTATTGAGGTCGAAAGATCCTTGAGCTAATCCATGAAGTTGCTATTTAATTTGGAAAATCCGTGGAGCATTACTTTGTTGGAATCAATCATATAAATCAAACCAAACGGCTTGTGCATTATCCAAATAAAATAGACTATCTACAATTTCCTTTGACGTGGCATTGAGAATTCACGATGTAACCATGTTGTTGCAGCGAGACCAAGCGCTAGCAAGAGGATTTGCAGATGATGGCTATGAAATTGATCTGTCAACAAAACCAATCTTATTCTTGCCATTTAAGGTCATGAGCATAACACAGCTCCATGTATTATGGTTAGGACTGTTAAGAGGATGTGAAACAAGAGCAAGACTTGGATGGTTGTTGTTCTGTAAGAAATACAGATTCCAATTGTTATCAAGAGACTCAGGTGAAGCCATGGAACTAGTGGATGGCAAAAAAGTTGTGAGAAGCTAGAACTTGTTATTGTTATTGTTGTGCCCACCTCGTGCCATCATCACTGTAAGAAAGTAGTAGAAGGATGGAGCTCTGATACTATATTAAGAATGGAAAATACATATTCTGAACATACTACTCTTTCATTATTTAAATGAATTACATAAACTTATATAACAGAGGACTCTACTATCATACGAAAAATGTGAAGTACAATTCAACCAAACAAAAAGAAACTAACTATACCTAGGTGCATAACAAAAAACAAATAAGCACAACAGAAAATGTGAAAAAAAAATTCGTTACACTATGTTGGCACCAAAAATGCTAAGATAAATAATATTATGATTCATTTTTAAAAAATTTATATTATTTATTTTGTCAAAAAGTTAATTGAGAATCCATTAATTTTCAGGTAGGATTTTAATTGTTCACAATATCCTTTTATGATTAGCTCTTTTATGAGGTGGAAAATAAGAAGACTAAAAATTTAATTGTCTAAAAATTTGAAAGTTAACCAAACATATTACACTCAATGAATAAACCTACATGTAAGTAATTCTAGATTCCTCAATCACGTAACCTAGCGAGCAATTTCGTACTTAATACATGTTGTGTATATTGAGTAAGCCAAATGATAGAAAAACAAATTATAGAACTAAATAATTTTTTTATAATTATAATAATATGTATCTTTGTAATTAATTTAGTTCAAACAATTGTTTTATATAAAACTCATATTGGTATATATAATATTTTAATTTGATTAGAAAATCATTTTTGTGATCAAATTAAATTGAATTGATCAAAACCATACTAAAACAAATAAAATGGCTAATGGATAGTGGCTCTTGAAAATTGATTTGTCTTTTTTATTTTGTTTTTTCCTTTCAAAAATTGCTTTCAAATTATGTTGATTTTTCTTTTTATATTTGAGATTGCAACGTAAGTTTCTTGAGAACTAAATGCTCCGCTCTGTCTCTCAGTCGATTAACAAATAAAAGAAAGACAGATGATAACTTTTGTGAATAAGATTGTTTGCTTACTTGCGTTGAATTCGCGGAGGAGCTGTACTCCGGCCCACTTCGGTCACTTCAAGTTCCCAACGGCGGCTGGCTTATTAGGGCTCGGGGGGCCCAGATTTTATCAAATGTCGGTATGATAACCCGATTTGTTTGGAAGTAATTAAAATATACGATTAAAATATATTGCCGCGTCTTATTATTTAGTTTAATTTTTTATTAGATTCTTATAATTAAAAATCTTTTAATTAAATTTTTTATTTATATTTATTTTTAATTAAATATATTATATTATTTTTTGTTAAATTTTATTAATAATTAAGTCATATAGATAATAATTTATTAAGGACTTATAAAGGGAGAGACAAATAAATAATTCATTATTTTTTTCTAAAAATAAAATAATTTCATAAAATATTTTAATTTTTTTAAATTAATTATCACTTAAATAAAAATAGAAATTATGTAAAAACTTTACGTTAAAATAATAGTTAAATCACATCAAAAGAGTATTATCTAAATATGTTAAACGCTAACAAAATCTAATAAGAAAATAATATGAATTGTCTAATTAGAAATAAAAAATAAGTATAATGATTTAATTTAAAACTTTTAAATTAAAATAACCTAATTAAAAACTATGCAAAATCACATGAAGTAGTAGAATAATTTAACCTAAAACATATTAATAGAAAATTTTTGTAAGCTTTATTGAAAGTTTAATATAAAAATTATAAAAGTGGTAACCTTTTTTATAAAAATTCTTATCATTTTTTTTATAAAAATTTGTATTAATGCATGGATTTTATGTGTAATAAATATAAAAAAAAGTTACAATTCCATCATTTAAAATTATATAAAAAAAAGTTCAACTTTGGAGTGGTTGAATTTTGTGTGTGTTTGGCGTACCAAAAAAGTTAACTTTTAACTTTTTGACTCGGTCAAACAACTTTTTTTTTCCTATTTTAGAGGTATTTGGCGCACTATCTTTTTGAAAAAAAAAATTTCTTTTAAGAAGTTACTCCAAGTAACGTTTAGCTTATTAAAATAGAACTTTCAATTATTTTTTTCAAATTTATCCCTTTTATTTTAATTAATTGACAATTCACTCCCAATTAATCAATATAAATACTAAATTATTTAAAAATATAATTCATGAAAAAAAAACTCAAGCCCTATATATCAATTTTTTTTATAATATTATACTATTTTTAATGTTTGCTCTTTTCTCACAAAACTAAAAGGGAATAAAAAAACTCATATATCATTACATATTTGACTTACATCTATTAATTTAACATAAATAAAAAAATAAATAAGTAAATAAATAAATGATACATATGTGATATAATTAAATATACTTAATTAAATTTTAGGTAATTATATTCTTATTTTAAATATCTTAATTATAGTCATAATTTTAAAATAAAAATAATATATTTCATATATCTAATGATATCATCATATCCTTTTATGACATTTTATATTTATGAGCTAACTCAACAGCTAATTTTACTAAACACTTCTAATATAATTAGCTAACTTATTAACTTTTAGCTAACAGCTAATAAAACAGCTAATAGTTAACTTATCAACAATCAGCTAGCTTTTTATTTACTTACACTAAACAGACTCTTTATCCCTTTCAACTTTAGAAACTTAAATCAAAATTTAAAAAAAAAAAGAAAAAAAAAGAAAACTTTCAAATTTAAGGTGGTTGGATTTTATCCACCCTAACTTTAAAAACTTGAAACTTGAAATAGAGTTTTAAATTAAATAAAATCTTAGAATTGATACTCATCAAACACTTAATTAGATGTTTTATAAAATTATATAGTTTTTTCATAAGCTTTTTAACAAGAATGGCATTCTTATTTTGTGTTGGTATATTGAGCTTTTTTTTTGCATATAATTTTTAAATTATATAATTAATAGAAATTAAATTATATATATCCAATTTTAATTTAATTACATAAAAATGAGTTTAAAACTATGTGCAAAAAAATGTCATGGCAAGCAAAATATAATAATATTATGATTCTTAAAAAGTGTATGAAAAAAATCATGTAATCAAATAAAATGAATAATGAAGTGAATGGTGGATATTAATTCTAAAATTTTGTACAGTATAAGACCTTGTTTGATAATTAACTAATTACATTAGTTGTTAAATGATTATATTAGTAATTGATTAATAGTTAATTATATTAGTTGATTTGACTATCTAATAGTATTACTTTTGTATAAAGATATTGGTGAAATCAGTTATTTACTATTACTTGCTTATATGTAAAATAATGTATAAGGATATGAATATATTTTATTATTCATTTGAGTATTCTTTTACTTTAATAATATTTTAGATTTTAATATATTATTTATTAGATTAATTTTTTAAAAAAAAATCATTGTACTTTATTATCTATTAGGATTTTCTTTAAAAATAAATAATTACAATTTAGTATATTTATTAATATTTCATTTAAAAATTAAATAATTATTATTAAGTTTTCTTTGAAGAAATAATTAAATATAATATATTATTTATTAGATTTTCTTTTAAGAAACAAATAATTATAATTTATTATAATTTTTTTAAGAACTAGATAGTTTTAGAAAAAAATGAATTAGTTATGGGTAATGGTGTCTTTTGATGCATTGAACATAAATCAACTAAAATATTGGTTCTCCAATTTTTTGAAATTAATTTTTTAAAGATTAATCCACTAATTTAAAGAGTTATTTATGAAATATTAAAAATAATGGATTTATCTAATCAATCTACTAAAACCCCTTAAATCAATTAAATACTGATTGAAAAATTGTTTACAAAACTCTCTCTAAGGCTCAGGTTCGAAATTTTTAAAGTTTGAGGGAATAAAATCTATCTATTACAAAGTTGAAAGAGTCTTGTATTTTTCCATGAAAGATTCTCATTTTTACATAAAAGTAATAGTTTTTTAATAAAATTTTTTAAAAATATAAAAAATTTTCACAAAAACTTAAAATAAATTATGGCGTAATTCAATGGTGTGTGTGTGTGTGTCTATATATATATATATATTAAGTAAGTCAAATGATAGAAAAACAAATGATATAACTAAATAATTTTTTATAATTATATTAATATATATATCTTTGTGATTAATTTAGTTCAAACAATTGTTTTATATAAAAATCATATTAGTATATATAATATTTTAATTTGATCAAAAAATCGTTTTATGATGAAATTAAATTGAATCCGTCAAAACCATGCTAAAACAAATAAAATGGCTAATCGAAACTGGCTCTTGAAAATTGTTTTGTCCTTTTTATTTGTTTTTTCCTTTCAAATTATGTTTTTTTTTTTAAATTTTTGAGATTGCAACATAATTTTTTTGAGAACTAAATGCTCCGCTCTGTCTTTCAGTCGATATTTTATTAGTTATTAATCTTTCACGAACCTTACATTAATTTTTTTGGTTGTTATATTTATTAAATGTTATGTATTATAAATTTTATTTTATAAATTATATTATATATTAATTATTGTTGTATATATTAGTATATTTACTATTTATATTTTAAATTTTCTGATTTAACTATTGAGTTAATGGATCATCCAATTTCGTTTTTTAAAACCAAACGGGGAACATCTGATGTAATTTGTAGTGTATCTATGAGAAGCATGCATGGACTATTGATGGGCAACGTAAACAATGTAAAGTAAGTCGTTGTCTCTACTGTGAAACTCTTCGTATCCTCCAAGCAAATTTACATGGAAACCAAAAGTCATCCGTTTGTACGAAGCGTTCCTTTGGACCCACGTACTAATGGAAAAACAGCAAACAACATAGTCGTAATTTCCCATTCTTTTGCTTCCCCTCGAAGGTTCCTTCCTTTCACATTACAACCTCACCTGCAAGGAAAGTACCCAACAGTGCATGCAAATCTCTCTCTCTCTCTCTCTCTCTCTCTCTCCCTCTTTCTCTCTCTAAAGGTCTATATATAGCCAGTGACTTGCAATTGACTTGGCGTCAACATATACTGTGTTCGTTTTGCATCTGGTTTTTAGATTTACAAAACTAAGAGAAGGTGAGTGTGAGTGATATTGTATTCTCTTGAAAGCTTGAAGAGAGAAGAGAGGAGAAAGGGAAGGATGGAGAGGATTTATAGTGCAAAGAAGGAGAATCACTCCAGCTTAGTGGATATTGTATTCTCTTGGACTATTAAGGATGTTCTCAATGAAGCTCTTTTCAAGAACAAGGTTGGTTTTTTCCTGCTGATTCTTCCAATCTGCTTAGAAGAAACTTGTGTTTACGTTTCTCTTATCTTGTCCATTTTTCTTTTATAGTTTTATCTTATCTTCCACCCTGTACATTCTAGTGTTTAAGCTTTAAACTTAGGTCCAATGGTTTTGTCGGAAAACAATTTTTTTAAGAAAAATCTCTTATTTAGTAAAGGACTTTCATGCTATTATATAGTTAACAAAATAATGATATCATAGTGAGAAAAATAACTTACTTTAAAGTAATAGATGTTATTTTTCATCATGTATTCCTATATGTAATATTAAATATTTTTTATGATTTTAATTTTTTTAACTATAAATACAAAAGAATAAAATATTTTTTTTTAGAAGATATTTTTCAACAAAACATACACACCTTTAATAAAAAAAAAATTGACTTAATTATATTTTTTTTTTTGGTCCCCTTAAACGTACATCTTGTATCCCTACAAGATATAGAAAAAAGAAAATTGTGAGTAACATACCATGCTCTTACTACAAGCTGGTAAGTTGCGGATAATCAGGGAAAGAGAAAATTAATAAATTTCATCTTGCTAGATTAGTAAACTGCAAATTATGTGACCCATCTATGACACCAAAATATCTGTTTTATCTATCTGAATGCATGTTATAACATTTCAAGTAACTTGAAACATTTTTCTGCTATCAGGTAAGGAAGATACCTGAGACATTCTCATCAGCAGCGGATTACTTGAATTCCTTCGTTCCTACGCTGATCGAGGAAACACGCAGCGATCTGTCTTCGAACTTAACAGGCGTATCCCGGGCTCCTATATGTGAAATATTGAAAGTTGAAAGGTCCGATAATTTCAAACTTCCAAAAGATTTGCTCTATGATATCAAACTGAACAGGACAGAAGATGAAGTGAATAACAAAGATGTAGCAAGATATGAACCTGAGGCTGGAGATCTCATTGCCTTCACAAATATAAGAC
>JANHAO010010810.1:0-17385 GCA_026873985.1 Saraca asoca | reverse complement strand
AATAATAATTACAATATATATATTTACAAATAAGCACAATATTTTTTAATATTTATAAATATATCCCTATATTTTTATTATTTACTCATATCCTCACGTGTCGGTGTCCTATATTTTTTGAAAATGTCATATCCCTTTGTCCGTATCCACGTTTCTCTGTGTCCATTGTCGGTGTCCGTGCGACATAGAAAAATACTATTCACCAAAGATTAAAAATAAGTATTAAAAAGCACTCAATCACAGGTTCTATTAATCACAAAATCACATTTATACTGAATTATAAAAATATTAACATAACTTTAAAGGTTCGTTTGGATGGTCTTAAAAAAAATACTTTTTATGTAATGTTTCAAAAAAAAGTACATTTAGTAATTTTTTTTGAAGCAACAAATTAGAGCTTAAAAAAAAGTACTTTTTGTTATTTTTATTTTTTTTAAATTCATCTAAATACATAAAAAATACTTTATTTTACAAAAAAAAAATAGGTTTTTTTAGAAAAAAAAAACCATCCAAACGGGCCTTAGGTACTTAATTTGATAAATAATTGAATAGATATATATATAATTAATTGAAGCTCCCTATTAATGATTTTCTTTTAGATGGGTGGAAAAATAAAATGTATTGCAGGCCAGAAACCTCTCATGAATTAGAGACATAAAAAGTGCAAATTAAATTGACTTAAGACTTAACGCAATTCGCTTTCACCGACACAGAATTTAAAAATTAAAAATCAAAAATTAAAGTATTATACCACTTATAACTTTGAAATTGACCCTCACCATCAATTTGCTTAACTTTTTTTTTTCTACTATGCCTGTGACTTGTATGTTACTTTTATTAGTTCTTTTATTCAATAATTTAATTAGATGTTAACGGTTCAATTCATTTTTATTCCAACTTATTTGCAACTTATCCCATCATACTAATTTGTATAGGATATTCTCTAAAGTGCCGTATATACTTTTTTTTTTTTTTAAACAAAAGTTTAAGAATAGGATAAATTATTTCATTTTAAGATCAAGATGGCCAAGACATATCACCAACTTCTGTGAAAGTTAATTCTTATCTGTGCCACGACCCCATAAATAATTCAAGTAAATAATATCTTTTAACTAAATACAAATAATAGCATAAATGTGTAACTTTTTTTTAATAATTTCCATGAAAATCAAAGGAAAGAACAATGCAATAGTAACCAAAGCACTATTCAATTCAAAACAGTGTTATGAAGAGGTTCTGTTTTTCCTCCTGGATGTTGAAAATGCTTTGAAAGTATCATTGTTTAAAACATTAATGCTTTGCTTGGATGAGTGGAAAAAAATAGAGGAAAGAAAATGAGAGGAGAAAAGATGAGAAGAAAAGAAAATGATGTTTCATTGATTGGTTAGGTGGAAAATGAGATAAAAGAAAATGAAAAGAAAAGTAAAAATAAATTGTTATAAAGTAAAATAAATTTGGTGAAACTATAAGATTACATAACATACGGCTAAAATGTGTAAATATTACAATGAATTCATGGTTATATTTACAATAAATAAAATGGAACAATAAAATAATTCTTACTATTTAGAATAAGATATAATTATATAATATTTTATTTATAAATAAAATAAAATACATGTCATTGAAATATTTATTTCAGTAGACTTATTGTAATTTATCGTTATACTTCGCAACTTTACATCAATTGTTTTAGTTCCTAATGTGTATTGAAAAATTTTATTTTTATGATCAAGATTTAGAATTATAAGCATATTTATTATTAAAATCTAAATCTATACATACATATTGTTTGTTTTAAAAAAACAAATAAATAAAAGAAAGCTTTATAGCTTAAAGCATCACCCCCTTCATGTAAACGGTGTCGTTTGCGGAGCTTTTTTCTTTTGCCTTTAGCTGGTTAAACCATACATAGAGAGCAACTTCCTCTTTTCTTCCTCCCAAAAATCCCATCTCTCTTTCACACTATATCACCACTAGTCACCTTGTTAGAACGTCACTAACCTAGTTCATCAAGCCTCCACGCCATCTTTCAACTCCAAGCGACACTAGAAACCATTGAACTACTAACCACTAAGCCAACACTAATTGTCTTTATTCTCGGGAGCTCTGTTGTTTGTTATCGATCAACACATAGCATGAGTCTTCGCATTTTGCTGCCATTCATTTTGCAGGCAAGGAGAAGTAGAGCCGAGATGCACAATAGGAAATAGATTGGCATTTTTCTGCCCATTTTTTGAAAAAATTTCCAATGGGGCCCATGGATAATTTTCCACCCATTTTCCTTTCCTTCAATTTTTCTTCTTCAACCAAGAGGAGGAAAAATCCTTTTTTCACCCTTATTTTCCTCTAAAATTTTCCTTTCCACTTTACCAAGCAAGCTGTAAGAGAATTGCAATGCCTTAATGGATAGAACATTTGGTAGTAATGTTAACTGATCCAACCTTACTTTCTCAAGCTATAGAGATACTATTAATTTTTAATGTTGATTATAAGTGAAAGAAAAAATAGAAGAAAAAATAGTGTCATATGGTAGAAACTGAATGAAAAATGTAAAGTAAAAAAGAAAATTATGCAATGAAAATATATTTAAAAATTGTAATCATCAAGGGTGTCTTAAAAGAGTGCAAACCACATGAACTTTAAGGAAACCTAGAAAAAAAAAACAAATATTCATGTAATTAATCAATTTTTAACTTTTACAAGCAACTCAAGTTAATTAAGAACAAGTTTATGCCATCCAAATGTCAACAGAAAACTAAAATTTGAAATTAAAAAATCATGAAAAAGTAACTTGTACCTTATGGCTAAGGATAGAAATGAGCCAAGCTAAACTAAACTAGTATCAGCTCAGCCCTAACTTACTTTAAATTTCTTCAGTTCATGAATCGACTCAAGCACAGTTTGAATTAATTTATTTAGCTCAAACTCAAGTTGAATTTAGTTCACAAATGATTCGACTTAGCTCATTTATTATGGGTATTTTTCAGACAATGCAAAATAGGTTGGCTGAAGCCCAATAAGAAGCTGAGTCTAGCCAGAAAGGGCCCAAATCACTTAACAATAGAGGTCGCTCAACAGAGGCATCAGCTTGCTAGTTGAGAGTCTGGGACATGAAACGAGACTAAGACAGGTTCTAGCTCACCAAGGACGAACTCCATCTCACCAAGTGAAGCATGCTACCCCAGTCGTCTTCCAGGAAACCTGTTTGGACCAGCTTGCTAGACCTATCAACACAGCCAACAGATTGCCCAACGTAAGCTCAAATTGCCAGGTGAGCTATCTCAAGGATTATGTACAGAATGCTAGGGTCTAGTCAACACCCAAAGGCACATTCTCCCAACCGACAAGTCAGCCCCCAAAATCGACACATCAGCCTCCAAAATTCGACAATGAAATGTCAAGCATTTATTACCCATCAAGCATTTATTGCCCGTAATGGCAGAAATAATCATTTTGCTATTTGTCAAATTACACTTGTAACCTTCCCAGCTTCTATAAATACGAGAGGGATATATCATTGTAGGCAAGTAAGAAATTACACATAGATACTCCACTGAAATAGTGAGAGAGCACTTACATAGTGAGAGAGAACTGATATTGTAACTCTATTCAACTAAGTAGAGAAACCATTGTATTATAGAAAATACAAACCACTGTGGACATAGGGGCTTACTAGCTTTAGCCAAACCACAATAAAAAGCTTCTGTGTCCATTGTTCCTCCTCTTTCTTACTCTTTTTTCTGTTTAAACTCGAGTTATCAGCTTGTAGATTAGGGTGCTGAAGAACTACTCCCGTTGATTGAGATTTGGGTCCACTAAATCAAATTTTACTGTCAATATTTTGGCACTAGAAGGAGGGCCTCCAATTGCATTCTCTTTTTCTTTGGTTCACTATCTAGTTGCAATGGCGAGAGGAAGAACCACTAGAAGCTCTGGCACTATTGTTGGCTAACCTGATAGTCACATACATCAACAAAAAGAAACGTTATCGATTATAGGCTTAGTCTTCCCTGCGATAAGCTCCTCTGCTGCCCCAATGACAGGTACTACCATTTGTACGACACCTTTCACTCCCCATCAACCTATTGCCTTTGACACCAATAGAGCTCAAGTGTGGTTCTAGCGTCAGAAAATGCTTGAAAATACTGTGAGAGAGTTGGCCGATATGATGAAGGCATTGGCCCAAGCACAAGCCCAAGGTGCATAAAGGCAAGTTGAGATCACTGTGCCTATAGGGGGACCCCAGTTGCCTAGGGCCCAATAAAAGATAGTTGCTAGAAAATAGCATTGATGAGCTAGTTCTGTCCACTCATTAAACTCACGGCTAAGATAAGAAGTTCACCGAGCCCTTGAAGATAGTGAAGGAGATGATCAGCGACCTCAGAGCTTGTAACAAGAAAAAAGCTTGAGCAGGACTGATTGAGGGCATAGATCAAATCATCACTTGTCAGGTTAAGGGCACAATAGAAAGTACAAAATCTCATATCACCACTCTCATGATTAGGATGATGACAAAAGCCATTGCACCACTAACCAACGGTCTAAGACTCAGGACCCAGTGATCAACGAGCTACTCCAGAGGGTGAAACAACTAGAAAAAAGACCTGTCGTTCACCTGGGAGATTAAAACAGAACCCCTTTCTTGAAGATTCAAAATCCCTAACATCCCACCATACAATGGGATACCAACCCTTATAACCATGTGGACACATTTAATATCCAAATGGACCTCCAAACTTCAAACCTACTGGTCAAATGCCGCATCTTCCCTGCAACACTTGGGGAAATACCTAAGATGTGGCTCAGAAGTCTTCCTACCCATAGCATTTATAATTGGGATGAATGCCAAACAAAATTCCTTAACCAGTACAAGGTGTTGAAGAGGCAGCTCACGCTATCTTGCCACCTTGCGATAATCTTTCAGTGAAGAGATGAATCACTGAAGGATTACATTGTTCAGTTTAGACGTGAGGCCTGTAATGTCGAGAACCCTTTAGATGAGAGCATCCTTACAGCCATTTCAGCTAGGCTTCATAAGGATGGCAAGCTCTACGAGAGCATATACAAGTCTCTGATCAAAGACTTGGGTGAGTTTTATGATCGAGCTACCAAAGAAATAAGGTAGGAGGAGACTTTTGGCACGAAAAAGCCTAATTAGAAAGATAACATAGGTGGTTCAAGTTGAGGCAAGAAGAGGAACAATGGCGGGAGCAATAGAGGTAGCCAAAAAGGGGTTTCCATTGGCCAGGTCACAAAAAAGGCCAGGGGTGAGGGACCACTACGCTAAGGTCACTACGACAATTACAGCATTTTATTCGACATCTTAAAGAGAATTTTCGCAATAGAGAGGGACAACGAGGACTTCAGGAGGCCAAGCCCTTAAAAGTTCCCATTGAGTGAA
Organism: Saraca asoca; assembly: GCA_026873985.1. NCBI lineage: Eukaryota > Viridiplantae > Streptophyta > Magnoliopsida > Fabales > Fabaceae > Saraca > Saraca asoca. The sequence continues at coordinate 11,981 of JANHAO010010810.1, read as the reverse complement.
GAAACAAGAATAGATTTTATGCCTATCATGATGAAGTCAGGTACAACACTTCAGATTGTTGGTCTCTCAAAGATGCTATCGAGGACCTCATTAGGAAGGGTTACTTGAGGGATTACATGGTACGACCTTCGGGATAGTGACGTCCACGGCCTCACCAACTAGCTTAGCATTAGCACCAGCAGACTCCCGAGCATGACACCCTCAGTAAGGACCATATTCACCATTCATGGTGGATCCCATATTGTTGGAACTTCAAAAAGGTCCTATAAGCAATATGTGCAGGAGGCAAGACATGTCCTACCTGCAAGGTGTAATGAAGCTAGGGGACCAGCAAAGAAAGCCAAAATGAGCTCTGGTTGCATCACTTTTAGTAGCGAAGATGCTCGGGGAGCACATTCTCTACATAACAACACTGTAGTCATTTGAGCTAGAATTAGCAATGTTGAGGTGCAAAGAATTATGGTGGACACATGCAGCTTGGTAAATGTAATGTATTGGCAGTGCTTTGACCTAATGGGCATAAATCCCAACCAGCTCAAACCTTCCCTAGAACCTCTTTTTGGCTTCACAGAAGATACAGTATTTTTAGCAAGGCAAATTAAGCTCCCTATAACCTTAGAGATTTGGGCTGTCAAGCTACCACCTTGGCTGACTTTCTAATCATTGACTCTCTATTAGCATATAATGCGGTGTTGGGGTGACCAGTGATGATTGACCTAGATGTGGTCATATTGCCCAAAATGCTTACCCTTAAGTTCTTAACCCTGAGTAGAGTTGGATGTGTACGAGGAAAGCAAGAAATGGCCAGACGATGCTATAAAGACAGTTGAAATGGGGGAAAGAGGAAGGAAGATTGATGTGGTCTATAAAGGAGAGCTGTAACCCATGAGCTCGATTAGCATAAGCTACGAATTGGACCCTCATGAAGTGGATGTTGAAAGAATGATGGGTCCAACAGAAGAAATCAAGGAAGTTCAAGTCAGTGAGGTAAATGCTGAAAGATGCCTCAAATTAGGAAAGAACCTTTGCCCAGGTGTGAAGACAAAGTTAACAGAGTTTCTCAAAGTGAATCTTGATGTCTTCGCCTAGAACCATGAAGACATGGCTAGGATCGATCCAAAAATCATGTCACATAGATTAAACGTTAATCCTTGCCACAAGCCAGTTCATTAGAAGCGAAGGCCAATGATTGCTGAATAGTACAAGGTGTTAAAAGAGGAGGTGGATAAGCTTTTAGCGAATAAGTTTATCTGGAAAGTACAATATCCCACTTGGATAGCCAATCCTATTCTTGTAAAAAAGAAAAATGGGAAGTGGAGAACTTACATTGACTGCACTGACCTTAATAAGGCATACCTAAAAGACAACTTCCCCTTACCGAGGATTGATCAGCTTGTGGATGCAACAGCAAGACACGAACTCTTAAGCTTTATGGATGTTTACTTAGGATATAACTAGATTCCCATGGCCTCGCAGGATGAAAAGCACACCTTATTCATCATCGACTACGGATTGTACTATTACAAAGTGATGCCTTTTGAGATAAAGAATGCAGGGGCAACCTATCAATAGTTGGTGAACATGATGTTTAAAGATCAAATCCGAAAAATAATGGAGGTATACATGGACGACATGTTAGTGAAGTTTGAGCAAGTTGCCAACCATGTCCGCCACTGAGTAAATGTTTCATATCCTAAGGAAGTATTGAATGAAGCTGAACTCACACAAATGTGCATTCGGGGTCACTTCTAGAAAGTTTCTTAGCTTCATGGTGAACAGCAGGGGGATTGAGGTAAATCCTTAAAAGATTAGAGCTCTCATTAACATGAGATCCCCTATTGGGCCTAAACATGTCCAGAGTTTGAATGGCCAAGTCATGGCACTAAGTAGGTTTATCTACAAAGTAATAAATAAATGTGTTCCTTTTTTCCATGTCCTAAAAAAGGCAAAGAGATTCAAATGAACACAGCAATGTGAAGTTTCCTTCCAGTAGCTCAAACAGTATCTTGCACAAGCTCTTCTTTTGTCAAAACAAAAAGAGGGCGAGAAGCTAATTGTCTATTTGGCAGTATCCCAATACGCTCTCAGTACGGCTCTAATGTGAAAAGAAGGTGGAGCTTAGTTTCTCATTTACTATATGAGCAAAAGACTACTAGACGCGAAGACAAGGTATTCACCAATGGAGAAACTTGCCTATTGCCTGGTAGTTGTCTCGAGAAAGCTGTGACCCTATTTCCAAGAACACAACATAGAAGTACTGACATAGTTCCCACTTAGACAAGTTCTACAAAAGATAGATGTCTTAGGACATCTCCTTAAATAGGAAACTAAGCTAACTCAGTTTGAAATTGAATATAAACCTAGAGCAGCAATCAAAAGGCAAGCTCTAGCAAACTTCATGGCAAAATTCACCGGACCTATGTAGGAGGAAGTGGAGACATCAGAAGCTCTAAGTTGGGAACTATATGTTAATGGGTCATCAAGCGAACAAAAGGCCATGGCAGGGGTGCTCCTCATCAGTTTAAAAAAGCATAAAATCCTCTGTGTGCTAAGGTTTAGTTTTCAAGCCACAAACAACGAAGTCGAGTAAAAAAGCTTTGTTAGTCAGACTCTGACTGGCCAAAGAAGTGCGAGCTGAAAGGTTATTTTTAGCGATTCTCAACTCGTTGTCTACCATATGTGAGGAGAGTACCAAGCTCAAGGATCAAAGATGACTACCTACTTGTAGAAAGTCCAAGAATTGCTAAGGATGTTTCAACACTATAAGGTTAACCAAATACCTTGAGCCCAAAATGCACATGTTGATGCCTTGGCTCACCTAGCCATGACCAAGGATGTTGACTTCCTGGGGGCGGTCCCAGTAGAATTCCTAGTCTCTGAGCATAGAACAAAAAAATGCTTTGATGACAATTGCAAGGATGACGGGTCCCTGGATGAACCCTATCCTAGACTATTTGCAAAGTGACAAACTGTCAAAGGATAAGCCTGAGGCCTGAAGATTGCGAGCTCGGGTGGTTAGATATTGCATCTATGATGATGTGCTATACAAAAGAAGGTTCTCGACCCACTTCTAAGATGCATTGATGGCCTTGATTACGATACAGTCCTAGAAGAAATCCATGCCAACCATTGTGGAAACCACATTAGGGGGCTGTCTTTAGCTTAAAAGGCTCTCCAGCAAGGATTTTATTAGCCCATGATGAAACAAAATGCAATTGAACTTATTAGGAGGTGCGATAAATGTCAAAGATTCACAAAGATCCCATGAGCCTTGTCAGCCTATTTACAACAGATGGTTAGTCTGTGGCCCTTTACAATCTAGGGCATGGATTTGATAGGACCACTCCCTATAGCTTGTGGAAATTGCAAGCATGCAATGATGGTTATAGATTACTTTGTCAAGTGGGTAAAGGTAAAAGAGCTCATAGAGATCTCTTCTGCAAAGATAGAAAAATTTGTATAGAGTAATATCATATGCAGATTTGGGGTTCCCTAGCAGATTGTAATCGATAATGGGACCCAATTCAATAGTGAGTAGTTCCTTAAGTTCTGTGATGATCATAAGATTACAAAAAATTTATCGACCATAGACCATCCACAGGCTAATAGGCAAGTTGAAGTTGTAAACAAGATCATCAAACAGATCTTAAAGAAAAGATTAAAGGCCAAGAAAGGGGTATGGGTAGAGGAGCTGCCGAAGGTGCTCTAGGCCTATAGGACCATACCTTGCAACGCCACAAGAGAGACCCCCTTCTCGATGGTATATAGATATGAAGTGATGATCTTAACAAAACTTGAGGTGGTATCACAATGGAGGATTACCTTTGATCCAAAGGATAACAACTAACTACTCACTGCAAATCTAGATCTCATAGAAGAAATAAGGGAGAGAGCTCACCTCAGGGTCATGACTTACCAACAACGGGTCATGAGATATTACAATCAAAGGGTTCAAGCTTAAAGCTACAAACCTAGTGACCTCGTTCTATGTCTTATCTTTCCTAGCACTCGTAAGGCTAACAAGGGGACCCTAGGGCTGAACTGGGAGGGCTTGTACCTTGTTAAGAAAGTTATTGGCCATGGAACTTATCATTTGGTAGACATGTATAGGATAGAGTTCCCTCAAGCTTTGAATGTTGAGCATCTTCACCGTTACTATCGATAAAGCCCCCTAATATTTGTAAAAATTATTTAGAAATAAGTGTAAACATTCATGTAATTCTCTGAATTCTTATATTTGTATTCGTTTCTAAACAAAAGTCTTAATAAAGTCTTGCACAAGAAGCAAGTGATGTATTATATGAGGAGTATTAATTCAAGAAGTCTACTGAGTACTCATCCTTACACAAGTTTATCGAGCATTATGTATTCGAGCAAGGAAGCCAAGAAGAGTAAATGAGAATTCATTCAATGTTACTTCAACAAAGTTAATTCATACAAAGTTTGAAAACTTATTTCAAAGTTCAAAAAATACAAAGTTACAAAAGGTTATAGCCTAAAGAACTGGAGCTTTAGTTGTTGGGCCTTCTTAAGACAAAGGGTCTGTAAGAGGAGTTCCAGGGACGTTTGCTACTTGGTCACTAATGAATTTTGCAACCTATGAGTCACCTTCTCTTTGGGAGCACCCTTAGTAGAAGAAGCCTTAACCGTAGACCCTGCACCCTTTCTAGAATACTTATCCTTAGGAGCCTCCTTGCCAAAAAAGGAGAAGTCCAATTTTGGATGTTTTTCTCATAGGGTGTAAAAGAAGGCAGCACTGGTCTTGGACTCTGCCTTCTTTACTGCTTCCACAACTAGTGAAGCAGTCTCCATTTTGACCTTAGCAACCTCATCCTTCCTAAGGGCAACTTCTTTCTTGGCCATCTCTAACTCCTTCAATGCATCCTCAAGTCACCGTTCCACTTCCCTGGCTTGCTACTCTGCCAACCCAACTCACTAATCCATAATCTCAGCTCGTTGCACTGCCCGTTTACCATGCTTGTGAACCAGGTCCAGGTCAATCCTCACTTTGGTTAGATAGTTAATCGTCTTACCCAAGTTTAGTGTAATGGCCTCATGATTCATCACTTCACAAGATAGGGCAGCCTCAATGTCCTTGACCTTCTCCCTCAACTCTAGTACTTCAACAAAGATAGTGGCCGGCTTGTTCACAAGCTTTGCTTTCTCCTCCTCCTGGGCTCAGAGCATCTCGTCCAGCGTCACCATTGTTAACAAGTTTTAAAAAGCCAAATAGCCAGATTAGAATACGAAGAAAAGGGAAGAACTAGGATAAAAGGATTCCACTTACCACTAGGCCATAACGAGATGCGTAGCCTACCAATCCCTCAATGGTGAAGTCCTCTGACTCCAGCACTTAGATCCTATTACAAGGCCCCCTTGATCGTGTCGACATTGTCCATGAAGATGTTGAGGTACTCCTCAGTTTTAGAGCTGGGCCCAGTAGGTTGTTTCATGACTTCGACCTCTAGAGTCATTTGTTTGCAAGCAATAATCTTTTTCTTCCTTTGTCCATTTTTTATTTTTTAGCAAGGGGCCCAGAAGGGGTGGCAACCTCAGCTATAGCTTCCACTTCGGGCTAAGGGGTAGGAATTGGCCAGCTCTTGTGAAGGAGCTAATGCTAAAGCTGAGGGTTAGCTTCCAGCAATAGGAGCTATGTTAACATCGGGATCCAATAAGGTCTCCTCCTCGTTAGAGTCAGATGGCGGCGCATTGAGGATGAGTTTCATGATGTCCTCGTAATTGTCAAAGTTCACTGGACCTACCTCCTTAACCCAACGAACTCTTATTTCCCTAGTGGCCTCTGTACTTATGGCCAGTACAAGCTTGTGGGAGCAAATAAGGCTATCGTCAAAATGGAAGTCATTCTAAAGATTGTCTAAGGTAGTGAACTGATCTAGGACTCCTAGCTCTTCAACTCTAAGAGTCAGATTCTTGCCGATCCTAACTGTAAAATGAGACAAAGTTAGAATCAATGAAACAAATGTGAACAAGTTATTAAACTCACATGTCCTCAAGTTGCTTACTGAGGGTAAGGGTAAAATCAAAGTTTTGAAGATCATGAAGGGATGGACAATAGATATAAAACTAATAGGTTTTATAATGTCCCACATTGGACTTCCCTTTGGCATCCCCCTACGGCAAAATCTTCTTGTGCTTCATTAGCCAAGCCAAGAGATAATAAAGCCTTTCCAACGTGTTCGCGCTCCTAATGTTATACAAGTAGCACATGACCTTGGCTGATGGTGGTGGGAGGTTATTCTTCAAATATATTAGTGCCAAGGAAGTAAGCTGGGCATAGGAGTTGGGGGTAAGTTAGAATGGGCAGAGTTTGATTTTATTCAGGAAATTAATAATATATAGGTGTATGGGAAACCTAAGCTCTACAGCGAGGTGCAGAAGCTAATGGCAATAAACCTCTGAGGTGGATAAGGACTTTAGTCATCTGAGGAAGGCACCATGATACGACATCCATGAGGGAGTCAAAATGTCCAAACTGTGGTTTAGAGATCACGAAAGCAGACAGACAAAATGTATAGGCTGGACACCTGGTGATCTGAAGGTCACTGACTTATAGTGGCCTCTTGGCCCCCAATAAGGTCTAAACAAGCAGTAAAGTCCCCAACAACCTTACCACTTCTCGAAGTCACTTCATCGAGGTGTCACATCAGCTCTACTCCCTGGGTTGGGGAGTTAGGTTCGTCATCGTTCCCTATTTGGTGATGTCGACAGTCCGTAACCTACATCCATCTACACAAAAGAAAAAGGGCAACAGTCAGGTCGCTACAAGCAGACCCTACCAAAAAGGCTAAGGCTAATGATTTCCTATACGACAGGTCATGCACACCTCGGGTCACCACATCTAAGACTCAGACTTTAGAAGACAAAGGGAATGAAATCGTCGGACCATGAAAATTCAAAAAATGAATGCAAGACTCGAAACGATAATCAGAAACCCTAAAGTCTAATGGAAGATTACCCAAATAAGCCAAACTAGGCAAAAAGAAAATGTACAAGCAAGCAGTTTTAGCCAGCATTCGAATGTTTCAATCACAAGCAAACGAGTCTCATACAAACCATAAAATAGGGAAATCTAGAAACCATAAATTAAAGAGAGAAAGATTCACTGTGATTAACTAAAGCAAAAGGTCCAAAAATGCATGCGGAAGTGTTTCCTAGTAAGCAAAATACAAACAGAGACTAAAAAGCTGGAATGATGTCGATGGTAGCAGACAATAGTGATCGGTTGTAGGGAATGGCAAGGAGAACAAACAAGAAGAGCTTAGGAGTTTTGAGTTCCAAATGGCAAGTGAGAGGGAGAGAAGAGGCCCTTCGATTTATATGGCACGTGGTGCCATCGTTATATCTAGGAACCCATCGGTTACCCATGATCTAATGATTCGATAAGTGCTAACAGCAAGCTGACAACAGCATGGCACGTACGCTTACCAAAAACAGGAGTAATTATGACAAGCTAGTAGTAGAAATCCAAGAGTCATAGACAAAGTAAGCGAGAGCATGCTAAACAATCCACAGGGTTACAGAATTGCAAGTGACGTGCCATAACTACCAACTTACTCCGCGTCCAAGAAGTGTCTTTGACACCAAACTCTTGCACAAACAATGTCAAAACCCTACATCCAAGAAGTGCTAGCCATGCACCAAACTCTTACATGGACCATGTCCAAAAAGTGCCTTCAGCACCTAACTCTTGTATAGACAACATCAAAACCCCGCATCCAAGAAGTGCTAGCCATGCACCAAACTCTTGCATGGGCTATGTAAGTAGGAGCATGCCAAACAATCCACAAGGTCACAAAATCGTAAGTGACAGACTATAACTCCCAGCTCACTCTGTGTCCAATAAGTGCCTTCGACACCAAACTCTTGTACGGATAATGTCAAAACCCCACATCCAAGAACTGCTAGCTATGCAATAAACTCTTACGCTGGCCACATCCAAGAAGTGCCTTTGACACCAAACTCTTGTGTGGATAATGTCAAAACCCACATCCAAAAAGTGCTAGCTACACACCAAACTCTTGCACGGGCCGCATCCAAGAAGTGCCTTTGGCACCAAACTCTTGCATGGATAAAGATGCATCCCTACAACCTACTTAGGCATTTAATCCCACACCAGTAAAAGTGCTCAAGCACTTCAGTGCTTGAATTCATTGCCAACTAAGATGAGTTAATACGACCGATTGGTCATCCAACATACCACATATCCTTTAAGTCATGATTTATTGAATAAAGTCCATTCATATAAATTTAATTAATATCATCCGAGGTCGATTGACCTAATGAGCACTTGTTTTATCTAACAATTACCGAGTTATGGTTCGCAAGGACTTATTTATGTTGCCAATTGTGACCTACTAGATCGCTAATGTTGTGTGCTCGAGAAAAACAAGAAATAAAATGCAAAGCTTCATTAAAAAATCTTTTTCAATGAGGTGAATTTACATGAAAGTTCAAGGGTACAAGTCAAGGTAAGCATATAGTTAATTGAAGAAGAGCTAAATCCCCAATGAATCATGAGATCCACGAGCAAATCGAGCTATCCTGACCCTTCCTCAACTTCCATTTAAGCCGGCGGATTTTCCAACTTAAGCATCCCCCGAGCCGCTTGGAGTGGGAGAAGCAGCATTTGAGACAAATTGGACGACTGCTCCAATTTCCCCTAGTCCTCTTGAGCAAGGAAAGCATCTTTCAACCTTCTCAAGCTACTCGGAGGCTTGGGGACATCCAATGCCACCACATAAGGAGGTAAAGGAACACAGTTGGAATGCCTAAATTCCAACAAGCTACAGGGTCAACTAACTAGCCTGACAATTTCAGCTTCTTTTTCCTATCCTCCTTCTAAGCTAAAAGCTCCTCCCTTAGCCTTGCAACTCCTAGGCACTTGAAAAAACTAAATAGTTAACTCACCAGAGGACAAAAGAGCAAAAAAGAAAGAGCTAAACTTGTTAGCACCATGAGGAGGTCATGAAGAAATTTCCAGAGTCCTGAAAAAGGAATGCCTCATGGGAACCACGTTTAACAAGCTATACATGCATCGCAATCTCATGCAGCAGACCATACACACCCTAGAGCATTTCGCCAACGGCCAGAACTCCAGAAATAAGGGAAGCTCAGTCAATGTACCCATCTTGTTATTCTTTGAAGCAAGGAAGGAGGCTTCTCATGCCTTATATCGACTAGCTCAACCTTACAGAAGAATCCAGAGGGTATCTAGCTATATCAGATCGAATAGTCTAAAAGAAAGCGAGACTGTTGCGCTAACAACTGTGGAACATGAATAGTGGGAGGTATGGCTTGGTGCAGATGAAGTGAAAGATCGAAGCCTGAAATGACAACATAACAGGCTATGAATGAGGACTTTGACTATATGACAAATTGTAGTTAAAGGACTTAGCACTACATACTGCGAGCAAAAATTCTACCAGCAAACTACAACTCCCAGTCCACAAGGCGAACTAAGAGTTGGGGAGCTGATGTTATAGATATTTTTTAGACAATGCAAAATTGGCTGGCTGAAGCCCAATAAGAAGCTGAGGCCAACCAGAAAGGGTCCAAATCACCTAACAATGGAGGTCGCTCAATGGAGGCACCAGCTCGCTAGCTGCGAGCATGGGACATGAAACGAGACCGAGACAGGTTCCAACTTACTGAGGATGAACTCCATCCCGCCAAGCGAAGCATGCTGCCCTAGTCGTCTTCCAGGAAACCTATTTGGACCAGCTCACTAGACCCACCAACATAGCTAGCAGATCATCTGCCAGCTAAGTTGTCTCAAGGATTATGTACGGAACACTGGGGTCTAGTCAACACTCAAAGGCATATTTTCCCAACCGATAAGTCAGCCTCTAAAACCAACATATTAGTCTCCAAAATCTGACAGTGAAATGCCAAGCATTTATTACCCGTCAAGCATTTATTGCCTACAATGGTGGAAATAATCATTTTGCTATTTGTCAAATCATACTTGTAACCCTCCTAGCTTCTATAAATAGGGGAGGGATATATCATTGTAGGCAAGTAAGAAATTGCACGTAGACACTCTGCTGAAATAGTGAGAGAGCACTGATATTATAACTCTGTTCAACTAAGAAGAGAAACTACCATATTACATAAAATACAAACCACCGGAGACGTAGGCATTACACTGGCTTTAGTTGAACCACGATAAAAAGTTTTTGTGTGCATTGTTCCTCCTCCTTCTCACTTTCTTTTCTATTTAAACTCGAGTTATCAACTTGCAGTTTAGAGTGTTGAACAACTATTCCCGTTGACTGAGATTTGGGTTTACTGAACCAAATTTTACCATCAACATCATTAAACTTAAATTTGTTGTAACATTGAAACATTTTATTCACAATTTAATAATTTAAAAAACTTATAAAAATAAATATGTTTAGCAATTTATGAGTATAGAATAAATAAAAAAAAATGATAGAAGATAACATTATAATACTTTTACTAATATTATAAGATTGCTTAATATAGTATAAATGACAATTTATCTTAAAATATAAAGTTATATTCGACCACAACTATATTTATAAAAAAAAAGTTAGATATTAGTAATAAAAATATATTATATTTTATGATAAAATTTTGTTAAATATTTAATTTAAAAATATGATATATTATAATATATGTTTATACATATTTATTCATATATTTACATATTGAATCAACTCATAATGCATACAAGCTTATTCATAATATGAGTAAAATAATTTAGTTTTTATATCGTTAATTTGTCTCATACTTTTTGAATCAAAATTTGAATAGAATTATGAATTATTCGCAAGTTAATTTAGCTCACTCGGACCCTGTCCCTGCTATGGCAAACAGATATTAGAAATGTAACAGAAGGTGTAGATGTGGAAAATGCCATTTCACATGTGCGAAAGCGTTGAACTAAAGGCACATGCATGAAAGACGAATAAATCTAACTCAAATGTGAGAGTGTAGCATATGTAATTAATGTTATAATTATGAAAACAAATTTAACAGTGATTTTAGAAAAGATAAAGTAAATTGGAAGTATAAAATAAATTACACCTCACTCCTGACCATTGCTTCTGTTTTGTTAGAAAACTATTATTTTCTTCAATCTGAAAAAGATTGTTTAATACTAAAAAATACAAAACAAAAATGTCAAAAAAAAAAAAAACGTTTCAAAAGACTTTACAGGAAAAAAAAAAGTATTTTAAAAGATACATGCTTACACAGTATAGAAAATCTCATAGGCAACGAAAGAGAACGCATCTTTAATGTCAACTTACTTTTGTGGTCTAGAACATGAAGAATGTTATCCCTTTGCTTTTTAACGAATGATAAATTAAAAAAAATAATATTTTTTATTTTAAAATTAAGATTATATATTAATTTTCTTAATTTTTGTATATCTACTTTAAACGATAGGTTAAAAAAGAATAGAAGGAATAGCAAAAAGAGTGCGCATTTAATTAGTTTGAAGCAAGATTAATACTGATTGCATCAGAGCATATTTGGTCCCTTATGGCCTGTTTGGTGCATCTGACAGTAGATAGGATAGGATAAACTATCCTATCCTACTTTTATCTGCTGTTTGGGAAACCAATATGATAGGATAATTTTATCTGATTTGTTATCATATCCAAAGTCTTTAGTTAAAATTTCTATCCCATGGAGTAGGTTGGGATAAAAATGGACCGATAGGATAACAAATTTTTTTCCAACCTAACCCTCGACTTCAACTGGCTGTGAAATTCCTCCTCCCTCATCTCCATTGCTTCTCCCATCATCGACCTCGGCATCTTTCTTTGGATGCCTCTCTGTTTTCCTGGTAAGCTTTAGTAAGCTCCGCCACCCTTCCGCCATCTTCTGTGTCCATTTGAGCTATTTTCATTTCTCTGAGACCTCCTATCTTGTTTTTCTTGGAATCATGGAGATGGAATGCGTGTTCGAATTTCCTCATACCCACTTGGATC
>JANHAO010010809.1:0-17385 GCA_026873985.1 Saraca asoca | reverse complement strand
CAACCTCCATCATCTGCATGGTCTTGTTGCCAGTGGTACCAAAACCCAATGGCTCATAAAGTGCTGCAGCAGTGATGAAGGAGTGGTAGTCCCAGAAACCAACAGCATGAGCCACTGGCGTATTACGCTTTGCAAACAGATTCTCAAATTGATAAGTCTGAAAGTAATCTGTGATTGTCAGATTACAACAGTATATAGACCATCCCTTACACTCCCACCCTTTGTCACACAATTTCTTCCCCTTTGAATACTTCACAAGGGTCTTCGTCGAGTCATCCCCATTCACTAGCTGCACCGCCATTAACAGTGCAACGACTAGAACAAGCCCAATTTTAGAATTCCCCATTTTCGATTTCCCAAAAGCTCCACGACCACAGCTGTGATCTGGGTGGATCTTGATTTCAGCTCTGAATCTCAGTTTCTGGAAGATTGGAGTGAGAATGTGAAGCAAGAGGGAAAGAGAATCAAATGGAAATGGGAAAGAGGCAAAATGTTAGATGGAGGGTCGTTCTCAGTTTGTGAAAGAAGCCATGGATGCTTACATGTGATTATGTATCGAACTAATTTGTAGATGATGGACGGTGGGTGAGTGGGTTATATTAAAGGAAAGTGTTAGATTTTTAAACGACAAGAGACTGGCTTTTGCCGCAAAGAACCAATTGTGAGGACTGACCCACCGTGATTCTCCACCGACAGCTAAGGAAAGAGGTGAAATTTCACTTTTGCCCTTGTATACCATGTGGGAAAATGGTGATTGGGTTATGGGTAAGCGCTAGTTATGTCCTGGACTATCGTTGAATGATTTCCTTCTTAAATTAAAAAAAATATGTATTTCCCTTAATTTTGTGGTTGAATTTTGCTTCACCAACCCTAAAAATTTGAAGTTAAAATCTTAAATCACACGGAACTTTAAAATTAATGTGAATTATCTACCTAATTAATCATTTAATTTAATCAAATACTTTTTATAAATTTTTAAATAAAATTTATAATATAATTGTATCTTGATTAATTATATCATTGTTTCATATATATAAATTTAAATTTATTTTCATATAATTAAAATTTTATATACCTAATTTAATATTAAGTGATATATAATATAGAAATCATGTACAAAAAATGATGTGACAAATTAAATTTAGCATATTATGATATTTGTTTAAAAAATATATAAAGAAATATTTAATTAAATGCATTACAGATGTTAATTCCAAAATTTCATATAATTTAAATTTTCAATTTTAATTTTTGAAATTTATGGATAAATTCAACCACTAAAAAAATTGAGGGAAAATTTTAAGTTTTCTCAATTTTAAAATCCTATAATTTACCTTATAAATTTTTAACTAAAGTGGAAGTGTTATTATCTCCTAATTTCTAGCATAATTATCATAATATTTTATTGTTTACGTATCACAATATTTATATAGTTTTTTCTTTTTTGTGTGTGCAAAATGCACAAATTGAAAAAAGAAAGTTAAGAGTTATTAAGGACTCATACACTAATGAAAGACACTTAAATTTCTATAAATCAATAAATATTTTCAATTAAAAATTGAAATGTCTTTAAATTTTTCAACGATTATTGTAAATTATTAAGTAAATTTGTTGGTATAAAAGCCGAAGAAGAATATTGATGGATTTTGACTATAACACCAAAATATGAAGCAAATAATTTTAATTCTTAAATAAGATTGTTTAATAATTATATGTCAATTTTTTCAATTTAAAAAGATTAACTTATTTTGTTACATAAAGTTTAGAATAATTTTTAAACAGATAAGGTGTGATTAGAAAATACTTCAAAAGAGTAAAATTGTAGCTTTTTCCTTAACATCATGTATATATAATAAAATTATAACCACTTGAGTTGGCCAAAGACTTTGCCATCCTTCTATATGTGCTATCAGTGGAGGTAGGTTTTGTATTCGCCGTTTACAGAATTTGACGGACGGATCAAATCGATCGGTTCATCTGTCTCTCGATTCAAGTTTTAATTCAATTCATGTTTCAAATCAAAACAAATGAATGACATGATTTAATTTAGTCAAAATTACTAAAATCAGACCAAATTGGTATGAATGGCAGAATCAATTTGACTAAAGTTGTATTTTTATTTATTAAAAATGCATGCTTCAATGGTTGAAATATTAGAGATTTAATTAATTACAATTATTTGATTTCAAAATATTAATAATAAATGAAAAGCAATATTGATAGTTCAATCATACAATAATTTATCAATTCAGAATTATAACTTGCAAATATTAATTGATATTAATATTATATTCTCTATTTAATCGCCTTATTAAAGTTTTTATGAACAATCACTTTGACTTATATTGAATCTATTTTGCTTATAGTTATATGGCTAATTGAAGATTAAGTTGGGAACTTGTGACGTACGATAAATTTTGAATATGACCAAGCCATGAATGCTTTAGAGGACAGTGGAAAAATTAGTTGAAAGTGTGAATTTTGATGAAATGGATTTTTATATCCCATTGAATTTATTTTCAGTGAGTTTGGGAAAAATGTTTTGAGTGATGGATGTAGGAGTTCGGTCACTGGAAGAGAAAAATAGGTGCATGTAGGTGTCACAAGTCTATAATTTTCTAGTCAAAATTATATAATATATATTTGTAACTTTTGTTTCACATGTTAGCTTCCAATAAATTTAAATTATATTTGAATAGATAATGGAGCAATATAGATTTTGTCATTTATATAACCAAGGTATTATGCATAACATGTCTGAAGATAATATAAGCTTGAAAACTGGAGCAATCAAGCAATTGAGTCTCAAAAATATCCTATAAAAGTAGTCTCTAATGTGTAATGAGCAAAGGACATTCGAATAGAGAAAGGAGTAACTCTTTTTCATTGATATATATTTTACTACATAATTTAAAGTGTGTAATAGAGGCACCAAGTCATCACACTCCTATAATCCCTAGACTAGTGCCAACGAGCTTTGAGCAAGTATTTGATAAGCCCCTAATGTGCCTCCGACCAGCTATCGACACTCTTCCTAAAGAGCATTTAAGCCAAAGGCCAAATGGCATAAATAGATAAATTTTTCTGAGTTGATATAAGGCCTTTTTATTGTAACTTCGAGTGGAGATTTTGTGCCATCTTATATGAATGCGAACTTAAAAATGCAAGGACACAACCATATGCTTTCCTATTTGCACTGGAGAAATGAACCATACCCAAAAAACCAAAATAGTCCTTAAACAAGAAAAAAAAAAAGTAGTACACAAGTCATATCACTCCCAAATATAAGTCATAAGGCCTCTATATTATGCTTAATTTTTTTCATAAAGTTTTGTGTCAAACTAAGCATGTTTATCCCTTTAAATCATTTACAAAGTTGACTTATGGTGTTCTCTTCAACTTAATGAATGTCAATATGCTCATTGACATCTCAATCTGACATAGCTCTCATGAAAATCTTCAGCCTATTCCACTCGAGCACTCATTTTAACTCTTTATAAGGGTCTTTAGCCTATTCCATTGAGGTACTCCCTCGACTACTCCTAGTTTGTCTCTTTGAATCAACGCTACTTGAGGACTCTTGAAAAAATGACACTTTCAACCTAACATATCATCAAGATAAACTTTTGTCTACTGCTCATTAGCTCTTCCTTTGACTTCTTATTTGCTTGCTTATTTGAAATGGGTCAATCAAAAATTTGTAGCCTCCACAGACTTTGGTGAGTTGCTTCTGTAGACTCGAGGTTTTGTTGCCTCCATAACTTAGGTGCTCGCTATGTCTATAGCTTGCATTTGTTACCTCCATAGCTCTCGATTTACTACTTATGTAGCTCTAAGATTTTGCTACCTTTATAACTTGAGCATATACTTAGTATTTGAGACTTGACTACTAGAGATGCTCTACACTTAATGCCCTATCCCACCAATGTGGGGCATAAAACTAATCCTTAACTTATAAGTTTTCTCATGTTGGGTTTGACAATCCCTCGCACTTTGTTTTGCCTCTTGATTGGATGCTCTGACCTTCTCTAAATTAATAGTCTCTAGTATCTCAGCCATCACAACCCTTTCAAAGTTGATATTTTCTAACATCGTGGTTCTCATTACCTCTCATAGGTTTGCACTCTCTAGTACCAAAATTTCAAAGTTGATACATTCTTGTATCTTGGCCCTCCCAACCATTCCTACAATGATCAGTGCCTTCTAGCTCTTCTTAAGCGACACCCCGCTAGTGTCTAGATCATTGTAGCCTACTTTGAGTGCATCCTCTAATAGCTCCCCCACCATTACTTGATAGTGTTTGAGCATAGAGTAGTCTATCACTCTAGCTTAAGCATCATATGCTTGTGCACTAGCAAATGTGAGTTCCATGGTTATTGTCTTTAAGTCCGTCTCATGATTATGATATGTTAGTTTCTTAACATCTAAAAATGATCCTTATAGATTGTGTTGACTCAAATAGTACCTTTCCGGTGTGATTATGTCCTATGACATAATCCTGGACTCCTCCTGTTGGATTTTCCCACTTGATGCATCCCTTTGGATGTTTAAACCTTTAGTTATGGCCACGCACTCTAACATGACCAAGGTTTCACCTTCTTACTCCATTAATTGTTAACTTGTCCCTCTAAACATGACCAAGCCCTCTAGCAAGACCAAGGCTTCTCCCAGGGTTCCTCCTACTAGATAGGTTGTCAATTCTTACATTCCTCTTGATGGTTTACATTCCCTCAAATGCTATTATGAATGAGTGTATAGCCAATTTCTTCACTATATAGCAAGCCCACCAACTCTTGCACATGCTTGCACTTGATGCATTAATAATGTTCCTTTAGTTGCAACATTCTTGCACGTTTGCTTAAGATTTGCTCCAACCTCTTGCTACCTTTATGGCTAAGTCTTTGATAGTGTCTTTTCACAAGTTCAAGGAATGCATGCTCCTTTTACAACCCTTATATGCTTGAACAAGCCATATCCATTCCAATTGTCAACCTTGACATAATGGAACTCTTTCTCACCACCTAACTCACTAGCTAATCCATTCGGCCTACCTTGTCTTCTTGCCTACCCATCCTCCCTACCTTCTTCTTTAAGTGCTTGACGAGGCGTTAGGCATATAGCAAGACTAGCGCTTGGCATGAAGTTAAGTCCTTATGACCCCCCGATCTACTCTCTAGCAACTAGACTCTGATACCAATTGTCACAATTGGCGTTAAGAGCTCTCCTTACCAATATGACTTTCTCATCGCCTATCTTGTCTACTTCATCACCCTACATACTTAGTCACCTAACCTATTCCTCTAAGCATTTGGCAAGTCATGAGCGTTCAACGAGATCAGCACTTGGCATAGAATTAATCCTATATGTAAGTACTTATCAAAGCACTTTGTTATGGGCCAAAGCCCTTGGGTGGAGACTGGCACTTCACCACTATTCACGTGCAAGAGTTCTTACAAATCAGATTGTGAAATCCTCTGCTTTGATACCAATTTTCACAAGCTGGTAACTCTTTAGCCAAAATTGTGCAATGTTGCTTTGCCACTATTGGCCAATATACGAGCTTTCAAGGTTTTGATTAACATGTAATTACCTGGAATGTTTCCTCCAAATCCTTAAGATATTGAGAAATCTGATTATTTTGATTAACATAGACTTCAAGGTTTTTGCTGATTTGTTCTTTGAAAACTTTTTTCATCATTCTTTGATATGTGGCGTCGGGGTTCTTTAATTCGAATGGCATAACTTCATAATAGTTAACACCTTTACTTGTAATGAATGTTGTTTTGTCTTGGTCCTCTAGCTACTTGAGGATTTGATTGTACTAGAAAAAGGAATTGTAAAATCTTAAAATGACAAACCTTGTCACTTCATCAACAAATTTATCGATATAAGGTAAAGGATATAAATCCTTTGAATAGGCTATACTTAAATCAGTAAAATCCATGCACATTCTCCAACTCTCGTTGGATTTTTTAATCATAACAACATTTGATAGTCCAGTGATATGTGAGACTTCTTAGATAAAGTCTGATTTTATTAGTTTTTCTACTTCTATCGTAATTGCATCTGATTGCTAAAGGTTATGCTTTCTCTTTATCTGTTGTGTCAGTTTTACTTATGGGTCTATTTCCAATTTATGGCAGACTATCTTTGGATTAATTCCTAGTATGTCTGCTGTTGTCCATGCATTTACTTCTACATTTTGTTTCAATAGTTGGATTGGTTTAGATTTAAAATCTACTAGCAAATGTTTCCCAATTTTTACACATCTATCATCTTTTAGCCTAAATAATTTTATTTCTTCTAACTTCAATTTTAGCTTCAAGTTTCTCCGGGTTCAAGGATTTATTGGCTTTAGTGAAATCATCTTACAATTATTAATCTTTTCTTTGCCTTTGTCAAATGGATGTGTGTTGTTTAGAGTAATCTTTTCTTTTTGTGCTGGCCAATCGTTTTCTAGACTTTTTCATTGTCCTCGATGTCTGCCCTATTTTAGACTAGTCATGTAACATTTTCTTATGGTAACTTGGTTTGTTTTTACTTGACCCACTCCATTTTTTTATCAGGAATTTCATTAATAGATGTGGAGTCAATACTAGCCCAAACTTAATTTAAAGAGGCTCTTCCCAATATAACATTATATGCGGTGTTAGGAGTGTTAACAATCAAGAATTCAACATTTGCATTCACTATAATAGGCCAAGTTCCTAAAGAAACTCTCAACTTGATTGAGCCTAGGGTTGATAATTGCTTCTCTAAGAGTCACATCAGGTTTCCTTAGTATGGTGTTAAGCTCTTGATCAGTATGAGTAGCGCTTATGCCGTGTAGGCATATAAGATATCTGTGGAGTTACATTGATATATCAAAATTCTTTTGATTGTGTAATTATGTATTGTTGTTGGGATTACCATTGGGCTATCGTAATCACGGTCAAACCCCTTTATACAGTCTTCTTCTGAGAATGAAATGACTAGATCTAGATCTCTCTTTAGGCATTTTCCTTTTACTGTCATTATAGCCCTTAAATGTTGCTTTCTAGCATTTTTGGAAGATCCACCCCTAGTGAATCCTCCTATTATGATTTCTATAACTCATACTATTTCTAGCTACTTTTATGCTTCCTATTTTTTTGCCAGTGAGTGTGGTTTAGTTCTTGGTTGTTTTTTCCAATCTTTGAATTGTTTGTATGGGCGTTTTCCCTCTAACTAATCGTTCTTCTTATACTGCTATATGTGTCTTCTTTTTATTAGCTCTTCTATTTCATTTTTAAGGCTTACACAATTCTCAGTGTCATGACTCTAGTGACAACAAAAATTACAATACTTGTTAATTGCAGGGGTAGGGTTTTTTATTCTTTGTCTGCTGTAACTTCATCAACTCTACTAATTTTACGTCATCCATTATCTTTCTAATGGATGTGGTAAGTGGGTTATAGTCATTGAATCATGCTTTTGATACAAATTTATCTTGTTGATTATTTTTGTCATTTTTTTTATGGTCTTAATTTCTTTTCTCCAAATGCCTCTTTGCTTGTTCCATCATTTCGGCATTGATGAATTTTGTTGATGGGGCTAATAGCTTAGTAAAGCTCTCAGTTGGTTTCTTAGCTAATGATTTAGAAAAATTTTCCAATTGAAATTTTATGAAGATCGAATGGACAACCACTGCTTTTTGGAGATAATTGATTTCAAGGACTATTTGATTAAACCTTCCAAGATACTTTTTAAAGGATTCAATTTTACCTTGTTTAATGGAAATCAAAGAATCACTCCTTTTTCTATGTGCTCAAGAAGTTGTAAAATGTGTCAAAAATTAATCAACCAGATCTCGAAATTTGGCTATAGAATTGGATTTTAGGCTCATGAATTATCAGAGTCTTACTTTTTTTAGTGTTGTGGAGAAAATACGATACATGATTACATCTGGTGTACCAGGCAGTAACATGGTTAGAATGCTTTGATATGTTCTTACGGATCCGTGGTACCATCGTACAATTCTAGGTTTGTTGGTTTCTTAAAAGTTGAGGGCATAGGGTTTGTGATATCTTCCTATGACATGTAGTTGTGGTGATGAATGTTTCTATTCATCTGGTGATGCACTGATTGTTGCATTGATAGTGTTTTACTATTATCACAATTTTCAGATCATCGGTCTTGATTATGGTGGATCGCAACAATATGCAATATCTTGTAGGAAAATATCTGTTAGATGGTAGTTATGCAAAAACTATCATTAGATTTGTGATAGATAGAATATAATAAAATATGTATAAAACTTTCATAATAAAGTTGTACCGATTGATATTAGAATGATGGAGTAATTATTAACCATTAGATTGAGAATTTTTATGTAAATGCGTAATGAAAAGTCCAAAAATTTTGCTAACTGATTCAACAAATTAGTATGAAATTTTGCTCAAGAGGCGTGATAGTAACAATTTGCTCAAACATTACCGACAAATTGCTACAGCGAAGAATAACTTGTTGAACTTTTTTTTTTTTTTTCCAAAAGTTTTAAATGGATTTATATCGATAACAATAAATCATAAAACAAACGTAATAATAATATTTTCAGCATTCTAACGAAAAGATTTATAAAAGAAAGATTCGCAAGTATCTGGAAATAAATAGGAAATTCACAAAAATTCATGGAAGAAAGATTATAAACAAAAGATGGTTATGCAAGCATAATTGTATATTATCAAGTCCCAGATGATTATCTTTCCCAAGTCATCATGCATGCATTACCACAAACGTCCTCTAACAAAGATTTTAGCAGTGGAGTTGCCATAATCTCTCCCTACCATGTCTAGTAGGGAGAATATGTTAGGAAGAGAAAATCGTATAACCGCTTCCAACTTATTTATCGTTATTGCAGTGATTATTTTATCATCCGATGATGTAGTTGACACCAAAACTGAACGACTAAACAACATAACTGAATGAAAAGGATAAGCACCGCAACGTCAGAAGATGTGTAGGCCGCCATTATTGCTCTTAACATAACGCATGATTTGCCTACCCTTGCGTGTAAAGCAGCAACCCTCGATCAATTAATTCACTAAACTAAATTACCAATCTCTCCTCCGTCAAAGACCCACCCATCAATTTCTTCAATTATTTATGCCCTTTTTTTATGCCTACTTTGCCACGTGTTATATATTTCTATGCCTATCTCACCAAATTTTTTAGAATGTCCCTAAGTATGACCACTATTTGCGATATAACTAGGATAATTTTGATGAATATCAAATATTTATTAATTTATATAAATTATATTAAAGTTTTAATAAAATTTGTATATATTTATAATTGATATAAAATAATTTTAAAAATATATCAATTTATTATAAATATAAATATTAAAAAATAATAATAAAATTTATTTATTTATTTATTATATCAGGAAATATTTAAAATTTTATTTAATTATGAAAAGATATAATTTAGGTGAAGATAGAAAAACCTTAAAAATAAATGATAATTTTTAATAAAAAATAAAAATGTAAATTAAAAATTTATATTAAATATAAAAAAATAATGATAAGAAAATAATTTTTAAAGATTAATTATGATGAAATTTTCTTATATGTATCTATTGATTAGATCAAAATAAAAAGAATAATAAAATTAAAATTAAAATTAAAAGTTTATGATAAATATAATAATATAAACTTAATTTAGTTTATTAATAAGATTTATTTTTTAATTCTTAATTTTTTTCTCTCAATTATACAAGGTCAAAAAATAAAAATAAATAAATAATAAAATCTAAATGATAGTAATAATTTAGTTCTAGAAAATAAATTAAAATTTAATATTTTAATTTCTTTTCTTTAATTTTAAAATTAAAAATAATAAAATAATAAAATTTGTTTTTGTTAATTTGTGATATAATTTGACGGGGCTATTGACGTCATGTAACTAACAGAAGGCCTTCAAACGCCTTTATTAAATAGTAAAAATTACAGATTATTTAATTCTTAAGGCAGCAGACTTCTTTCGATATTCTAATCTATTGAGCTTTATTTCAATGAATTTTTTTTTTTTTTTTGTGAACAATGAATTTTTAATTTATCCAACTAATTTACGCTTAGTAGGACGCTAAGATCACAGCAAATGTCGACTGCTTCTATCATCACTGCCGTTTAAATTAAAACTGATCGGACGTTAGTGAGGCACAGACCCGTGAGGATAGTAAATTACTTTATCTATTATCTTCTTTTTCCTCGTTGATTTCCAAATTTTCATAGCTTTTTGTCGAATACAGGATCAGATTTTTCAGAGAACAAAGGAGGAGACTTTTTTTCTTTTTCTTTTACAGAAAAGTTTTTCAAGGATTGTGTAGTTTGCTGTTAAGATTGAAGAAGATTTTGATTGATTGTTTCTCGATTTTTTTTTCTTGATTCAAGGATTGTATTTGATTATATAATTATTGTTGATTTTTGGGAAGGAGGAAAGTGGTGAACGATTCCTGGAGATGTGAATCAATCAACGATTTTGATTGGGTTTTGTTTGATTTCTGCCGTTCTTAGACAGTGTTGAAGCAGACGCGTTTTGAATTTCGATTCACGCGTTTTCCTGTCATCTGTCCGTGGCTTGTTCATTATTTCGTCACGACGGAGACTGTTTCACTGGTATTAATTGCATCCTGTTTTTCTCCAGAAATCCTGTAAATATTGGATTTGGTTTTTTTCTCTTGTTTTCTGTGTCATCGAAGTAGATGCAATCCCATTTCATCATCGCTATGAAGCAGGTTCTTATTGGTTTTAGTTGTATATGACGTTATTTGT
This sequence comes from Saraca asoca, assembly GCA_026873985.1. NCBI lineage: Eukaryota > Viridiplantae > Streptophyta > Magnoliopsida > Fabales > Fabaceae > Saraca > Saraca asoca. Next base: position 6,592 of record JANHAO010010809.1, on the reverse strand, counting down.
TTGAACGTGAATCTGGGTCTGTCTGTTTTGATTTTAATTTAAAATGATTATTGATTTTGACGCGATCGTTGTGGTAGGCTGCGGATAACAATTTGCTGCTGAAACAAAAGGAGGAATCGGGTATAACAGACCGGTTAGCGACGGATCCGGCGGTGGAGGTGCGGGGCTCTGGCAGTTTAGTGGGTCTGGAGTGCTTGCTGAATATTGTCAGGGCCCTAGGTATGGGGTCATGCCTTTCAGGGGAAGTCACTAGTCCACGTGCTGCCCCCTATTCTCCGGAATCCACCTCGGAAAATGAGAGGCAGAGGAGGAGACTGAGGACCTCTTCCTTTGACTCTAAGACAGAATTAAGGTTGCATAGAGTTCCTGGAAGATTGTTCTTGAATGGGTCAAGCGATGTTGCTTCCCTGTTTTGTAAGCAAGGCAAAAAGGGGATCAACCAGGATGCTATGCTTGTGTGGGAGGTTAGCCCTTCACTATTTTAATATCTGTTGTGTATCATGTTCTTACATTTTTTGTTTTAATTATTTGTTATACAGAAAAAGTTGATTTCTATTTTCTTTTGTAAAGTGAAAGGTTTAACTTAATTTAAAGGTAAAGTGTTAAAGTGGTCTTCTTATTATTTTTAAATTTTTAATTTTTTATTGGGCATGAAATGCATTGGAACTCAAATTTAGAGTTTACATATAGGTTGGGGTTGTTTATTTATTTTCCCTGTTGGAAATAAGCATTATTTTACATTACTGTGAGACATCATTTAGCATCTCTGACTACCATTATCTCCGATCAAATGACTTTAGTGGTTATTGGTATTGTTTGTTTTCTCTTTCTTTTGGAAAAGTAATAGCCAGAGAAATTGTGAATAAAGTTTTGCCTACTTGTGGCTTTGAGCTGTGTCCCTTGCCCCTTCAAAATCTCATCTGGATAGACTTTGCCAATTTCTTTTGTTTTTCTCATCACTTTATCAGCCCACCAAATATGATTTTCTTTGTACTTCAATGCTATGGCCTTCTGAAAACATATTTTATCGGCATCTTAATTTCCTTTGCACTGGAGCTGAATTCTTCTATGTGATGTACATATTTAAAGCTGCTGCTTGCTGTTATTAGGTTTTACAGTTCTTGTTTTTCCTCGTTACTTTTGCCTTTTGATGTTTTGAATTAACAAGGGGTCAATGGTTGTGAGCAAAATGCTCCATGAAATTATTGTTGATTTTAGTCTAATGCGAGTGAATACTAATACTAATTTTTCATATTTGATTTTTTATGTTTCTGCTTCCTCCTATGTATGTCATTTCTTGTAATGGCTTAAAATTCCGTTTAGTCATTTGATGACTCGATTCATCTTTTGCCAAGATAGTCTGCTTTTCTAGTATTTGCTATTTTATATTTCCACCTAACTTGATCTTTGCCTAATTATAGTTATAAACATTTTATTTTTCTTGAACCTTTGTACTATACTTGTGTGTGTAATGTTTGGAATTCATTAGAATCTTTCAATATTATCGCAAAAGTAGGCGCATTTGTTTCACCATTTCCAAAGTATTGAAAAGTATCTTGAGGCATGTTTTGTTGTATGTGGAATGGCTAGGGTTCCCTCTGGATATTGACATCACATAGTCAGAGAGGCTACAATTTCAGAAGAGAACAAATAAATCAGTAAAAGCAATTAGGGGGCAAAATGAGCTAAAAAGATTGCCCTGGAAATGTCCATGGTTCCACAGAATATCATGTTTTCATGATATTATTCCTTTGCTTATGTACATTGTGGATTTCTTGGGTGCTGTATTTCAAATATTAAAAGGGGAAGAATGATAAAACTAGCTCAATCTCTGTTAGGAAATTTCTATAACGAACTTCTACGTCCAACTGACTCTCCCATCTATTCATCTCAAATATGCTACTTGATATGTTTGAATACTGTTTTTTGTATTATTTTCAAGTCCTGCCTAATGTGTATTAGTTCATATGGTGAAATCCTTATTGTTTCTGGGGTTTCATGAAATCTTATTATGTGGTGTCATTATGTCATTTAATTTACAAATTTTTTCACAAGCATCATTGAACCTTTTCTCTTAATGAGAGAAACAAACATTATTGGTACTTGGTTGATTTTATGTACTTGTATCTAAGTAAATTTATGAGCCAGTTCAAATTTTTTTAGTTCATAAAGCCATTTTGTAATCCCTGATAATGTTGTGGACCATTTCCGGCTTTGGCCTGGTCTTATTGAATACCTTTGTAACTACCATATTCAGTTTGGTATTCTGCAAAATTTCCACCAGAGAATGTCCTGAGAACAACCATTCCTTTAACATTAAAAGTGGCCTTTGCGCTCTGCGGTGTTATCTGGCTTTGCTTGCATTGTTTTTTTTATTTCTCCCTCCTTTGAGTGATTAACTCTATACAAAATAATACCCATTGTAGAGTCCTATTATATAATTTCTCCAGATCTCATTTCTTTAACTGGAAACATTTCTTTTAGGCCATGAATTTCCTTCCCTTTAATAACCCACAAAATAATCAACTTAGCAAATTCTTAGAAATGTGTTCTAATATATGATCTTGCTTCTGTAGTTTACTTTTTAGTTGCATACAAGAGAGGATAACCTTGGTGATAGGTTTTCTGGTAAAAAATAACCCACAAAATAATCAACTTAGCAAATTCTTAGAAATGTGTTCTAATATATGATCTTTCTTCTGTAGTTTACTTTTTAGTTGCATACAAGAGAGGATAACCTTGGTGATAGGTTTTCTGGTAAAATTTGACTCTGAGACTGTCGTATTATGTCTGCGGCTATTGATGATCATTCTCTAAGTTTGTTTGTATGACTCATAGCATGGAACATGGATCTTGATAATTTAACAACAGTGACAATTTTTGTTTTGCAGAACTTCTGTTCAAGGGAGGACACCATCTTTTGTGGTGTTTTTGATGGCCATGGTCCTTACGGCCATAGGGTTGCAAAGAAAGTTAGGGATTCCTTTCCATTGAAGCTTAGTGCTCAATGGGAATTGCATCATACAAACAAAGATGGATTCACTGGTCTCTGTAGTGGTGTGGGTGGCCATAAATCTGAGAATGGATTAGCAATGGTTGATGAAAAATCTATGGCAACTTTTATGAGGTTGAAAGAGTCTTTTCTAAAGGCTTGTAAGGTAATGGACAAGGAGCTGAAGCTGCACCCTGATGTTGATTGCTTTTGCAGTGGGACTACAGCAGTTACCATGGTCAAGCAGGTGAGTAATACATATTGCAAGTTGATTTTTTCTTGGTCATTTACTTTAAACATTTGTCTGATACTCTACCTTTATTCTTTCTTTTAGGGGCTAGATCTTGTTATTAGTAATATTGGGGACTCAAGAGCCGTTTTGGGTACCAGAGATCATGATGGTTCTCTTACTGCTTTTCAGTTGACCATTGATCTTAAGCCAAATCTTCCAAGTAACTCACTCTCTCTCTCTCACACCCACTCTCTCCCTCTCTCTGTTGCAAATGATGTATAATCACTACAATTCTTTTCCTTTAGGAGAAGAAGAGAGGATCAGGCTTTGTAAAGGAAGGGTATTTGCTCTTCAGCATGAGCCTGATGTTGCTCGCGTTTGGCTCCCTAATATTAACTCCCCTGGTCTTGCAATGGCACGAGCATTTGGTGACTTTTGCCTAAAGGACTATGGCCTGATCTCTGTTCCAGATATCTCATATCACCACCTTACTGAGAAAGATGAATTTGTTGTCTTAGCCACAGATGGGGTAAGGGACTCTTTCCTGGGTCTGTTATTTTTTGTGACCCATTTGTAATCTTAAATTGGTTCAAGACTGTGTTTGTATGTCCACATCTATATTATGCCTTTCATGGATAGACTTGCCATGCTTAAAAGATTCTCAATTTTAAATCAATGTAATGATTTGAATATCTTTTCTGCTGCTCACTCTTTTTGTTTTAACTCTCAAATTTATCTTTTATTACAATTTTTGGATCTCATTTTCCATCTATAATATATTTATGATTTCACATGCATGTTATGACTATTTTCTCTGACATGAGCTTCATAGAGTTCTGCAAAAAGTTTTGTGCATTATGGGTGAAGCATTGATTTGGTGTCAAGATACGCTTCATTAAATTGAAGGACGAATTGCCCACCTTAAGTTCGGAGAAAAGTGAAAATCCACATCGCATTTCCTTGTTTCTTCACCAAAATATGATTTTGCACGAGATTTGGAACCAATAAGACATTCAATGTGTTTTGTGCCTTAATGGAGAAGAATTTAGACTTTCAACAATGTATGTGCAACATGTGTTGGTTTAGAGTTAAAATTAATAGCCAGTTAACAATTTCATTTCTGTCCAAACTTTAGGGGGCTAATTTGTAGCTTTTTTAAAGTTTATGGGTGTAATATGTAGGTTTTTAAAGTTTAAAGGAGTAATTTGTTACTCACTGAAACTTCAATGATGTAAAATGTCTTTTTCCCGTAACAAAATATGAATGTCTATTTTTATCTTATTATCTTATATCCCATACAAAATTTGATCAGTATCATTAATGTAATATAGTACCATTCATTATGTCTGGTTTCTTCTTGACTGTGCATGAAGATGTAGATTCTAGAGCATCAAATGTGTTTGATAGATTTGAATTGTTTTTAAATGTCTTTGATACATACTGCAGATTTGGGATGTATTATCAAACAAAGAAGTCGTAGACATTGTGGCTTCTGCTCCACGTTCTTCTGCAGCTCGAACACTGGTTGAGTCAGCTGTTCGATCATGGAGGACAAAATACCCTACGGCTAAGGTGGATGATTGTGCTGTTGTCTGCCTCTTTTTTGATTCAGATTCAGACTTCAAATCAGCGTATTCTGGAGACAAGGATATACCGGAGGCATCAAAGGACCAATCTGATCCTGAGAATACAGGATCTGCCGCAAAATCTGTGGACTGTTCAGGACTTGCTGAGACATCCCCTGAGCGTTTACCGCTACTTGGGGAAAAGGGAATTGAGACAGAAGTGAAAAGGCAGCAATAGCATAGCTTTTGCTGTGTCTCTTCCCAAAACTTGCTGATTTTGTTGAGGTTGGCGGAACAGAGGTCAATATTTTGATTTTTTTTTGTCAATTTATTCCTTACCGACGGTATTCTTTTCATTATTTATCCTTTTTTTTCCCCTTTAGTCATTTGAAAGGAACAGTGGGGCTTTCATATTTTGTATCAGAGGGAAAAGGGGGGCCGGCTTGTTTTTTTGCTGGAATTCATTTCCCTTCTCTGTATATTTGGTAGATTTGGAGTCCTTTTTGTAAATCCAAGTCTCTGGATATGTGTTGCCCTTGTTTGCACATGTGCCACTATCAAAGTTCGCAAGATATTTCAAATTTAAATTATGGTCCTATTATGCATAAGTTTGTCCTTCTGGCAGAGGTTGAACTGGATCCCCTGTTGCTCATCCTTTAATGGGAGCTATCAGATGCATCTTAAATGGTTCAAATGCATCTTTCAATTAAGAATGTGTCACATCATCTCATCAAATTATTTAACTGAAGGATGCATTTGGATCGTTTAAAATGCATCTGATGGTTCCCATTAAGATGAGCAGTCTACTCATCTTAAAAGATGAGCAGGGAATTCAGATCCTAGCAGAGGTCCGTGTCTGATTGATTCATTTTGCGCATTATTCTCCCTCCCCTTCTTCTGGTGTGAAAGATATTGATAATAATTTCGTCTATTTATTCTTCATATTACTTTTGTCAATTTGTTTTGGTTTTTTTTTTTCTGTCACTTGTAGTTTCATTTAATTTTTATTTAAAATTTTATTTAATTTTTAATTAATTCTTTATAGTTAAAGAATTTAAAATTGGATTTTTATTCTTGTTTTTAATTAAATATTTTTATCATTTTTTTATTAAATTTTGTTAGGCACATATAAACAATTTGATAACAATCTATAAATTAGAGGTAACATGGCTTTAAATTTTCATTTAAACATAAAATAATTTTATAAAATATTATAATTTTTTTTTATGTGTTATTTGCTTTTTGAAACACATACAAGTGATATTTAATTTTTTCATTGACAATTGTTGAAGTTACATCAACCAATTGATGTCTAAACGTACTAATTATAAACATGATTTAATTAGAAAGTATCATAAAAATATCTAATTAGACATGAAAAATAAATATAAAAGTCTAATATTTAAATTTTAAATTATAAAGATTTAATTAAAAATTAAATAAAATTAAAAGAAATAACAAGAGTAATTTACCCTTTGGTTATGATTGGTAAAACTAGCTGATAAGTTAACTGAAAGCTGAAAAATTAAATTTTAGCTAAAAGCTGAAACCTGTTAAGTTATCTTATTAAATTAGAAGTGTTTGATAAAAATAACTGTTAAGCTAGTTGGTAGATATAAAATGATATAAAATGACATATTTATGTGATTTTAGAAAAAATAATTTTTTCTTTGAAATAAAGATATTTATTTTTTATCATAATTTTCGTATTTAATATCTGATAAATAAAATATTTTTTATTCTTATTATTTTATAATTATTAATATAAGTAAATTAGATTATTATTGTAAAAAATATTTTTCA
>JANHAO010010808.1:0-17396 GCA_026873985.1 Saraca asoca | reverse complement strand
ATAAAATTACTTAGTTTTCCTATCCTCTTCCTAAGTTGATCATTAAGCAACAATCATATAGTTATCCAAATAAAATGAAGTCATTTCATTTAGAAAACTCAATAAATACAGAAAAGAGAAATGAAAGACTGACCAACAATGGAATGTAGCAAGAAAACCTCAAGATCTCAGTATTAATGCAGCAAGTCAGCAGCCCCTTGGACTGGTTACAACACTAGCCTTCCATGGAGGCCGAAAATGAAAGAAAAAATGGAAGAAAGGAGGGAGAGCAAAAGCTTGCTCTACCCTCACGAAAATACACAGAAAACATAATGAAAAACTTAAGCTAAAATGCAGCAAAAATTCTATTTTACAATGGCTCTACCCGGGTATAAAGAAGGGAAGCTATCCTACTTGCTTTGGTGAGTAGGCATGTAGCTGTCCACTGCTCTGCTATTGCCATTACATGCTGGACCATTTAGGAGAAAGCATTCCCACTTTTTCTTCTTCTTTTAAGGTCTCCAGCTGGCTAAAGTTGGGCTGGACAAAGGGTGGTGCAATGGGCTTTGGATCCAAGTCAATTTCGGGCTTTAAAAACCAATTCTGCATCAGCCAAATTTCAGCAGATCTGCCTCTAAGTTGTAGCCAATATTTGACGCCCAAAATGAGGTTATTAGCACAGGAAGCCTTCATGAGAGTTGTGGCATTATGTCTTAGCTTCTAGTTGGGCTTAGTTTTATCTCATTTGGATCTCTATAGCTCAATATATGGTCTGCTGAAAGCATGAAGGTCAAGCTGCCCAAGAGACAATATTCTGGTATTCTGACAGTAACTTCATCTCCAAATTCAAGCAACCAAATGATGGATTCAGCTCTTGCAGTCTTCATCAAAGTTGTAGAGCTATCTCTTAGCTTTTCTACAAGACAAGAATTACATCAATTGGACAAGTATTATAGAAACTGTTCTAAAATGGCCAAAAATGCATAAATTTGTTCTAATGAACCAATTGACACCAAATCACAAATACACATTAACACAGCTGAAAACATATCATTTTGGCATCTAAAATGCTAAGTATGAGGACCATTAATTGTGTCAAATCTTGTGTTATCAGAAAGATCAAGTGGAGTGACTTGAATTATGGTTTCAATTCAAGTTGAACCACTTTAAAAATATGTGTTCTAATCTTTACTATTTTACTGCATTATCATCACAGACTTTGTTCTTATCTCCTACCACTATTAAAGCCTCTTTCATTAGCAAAATTTTTTTACAAGGTGAGATTGTTAATATTAACTAAGATTTCTTCGAAACTTATTATTTCACATTATCTTCAATAACGTAAATTTTGGTTATTGGTCAACGACAAGTTGTAAACCTTAATCCAATGTTGCCTAACATTTCAACTATTTTTTAGATTTGGTTCATGGAATCATACATTCTCAGAAATCTTAACATTCTCGAGAATGTGATTCTTAGGAATGTAATTCTTGGGAATGTTATATTAACATATTTGGTTCAATTATAAATATTCCTAAGAATGTTATAATTTTGTGTTTTAATTAATTTGTATATTTTTAAAAATATTATTAGATTGTTAAAAATTTCCTCATTAAAAATTAAGTGGTCAATATTGAAGAGTTGACTAGTTAATGGCAATAGGTAGTAGTGGGCAATGGGTGGTGCTAGATGGTGGCAATGGCCAAAGGTGATCGGTAGTGGTTAATAGTAATGGATGATGATAGGCAATGTGACCACCGCTGGGCAGTGGTGGTGGTGGTAGACGATGGTTCGCAATGATGGGTAATGGTAAATGATGATTAATAATAATGAATAATGATAAACGGTAATGGATGGTGATGAGTAGTGGTTATCACCACTAAGTAGTGGTGGTGAATGATGGTTCACAAAGATGGATGGTGATAGACGATAGTCAATTGTGATAGGTGATAAAAGGTAGTGGTCAATGGTTATGGATGGTGATTGTGGTGGTAGATAGTATTCAACAACAATAAGTAGTAATAGATAGTGGGATGATAGTCAATGACAATGGGTGATAATGGACAGTGTAACCAATGGTGATGGGTTATAAAGGACAGTGATCAACGACGGTGGAAGATAGTGGTTTAAGGTGGTAATGTTAATAAAGTTTTAATAAAAGATTGGGTAAAATATCCCTTTTTATCATTGAAACATTCCCTTGTCATGGAAATATAAAATACCCACTTTTCCCTATTAGAATATTTTGGAGCAATATTGAGTTAAAAATATTCCTGAAAACGTAAACATTCTTGAGTAAATATTTCTTAAGTTTTAACCAACTATAAAAATTTAACATTCTTTTAAAACATCCTTAAAAATATTATAAATATTCTGCAAATCAAATGCCACCTGAATAACAATTGAAACCTTAGCTTTCAGGAAGGAAGTGAAGTCGGTATCCAGAATCCTAATTAAGAGGCTGCATGAGGGGTGAATGACAGTTCACTAAGCAACTAGCTTATGTAATCAATCCGTCAGAATCTAGTGCAATCTTTTTATTGAATAAATTCAATACAACAAATATTGGATGTTATTATTAGTATTCATGCAGTTTTATGCTGAATTCGAATTGGTAACACATAGTGATTGATAAGTTTTAGAATTGATTAGCTTAGAGATAATTTGGACAAGATCAAATACCATCAATTACTCTTGCTCAACAAGAGAAAACCTTAATATGCTAAGACAACGTTAATGAATAATTTTGTTATATCTTTAAAAAAAAAATTAAATGGTATAAATGTAGCCAGTAAGGAACAGTGCCTTCCTTCCTTGAAAATCTACTGCAATAGCAGAAAAGAATTTCGAATTCCATAATTTCAGGGATAAAATACTCTCACTTTCCCTAAAGTTTAGACTAATTACGTTTACTTTCTGTCATTTTTTATTTTTAGTTCAGATCCTCCTGAAGAACTGAAGTTAGATGTCCACCCTTTCCGTAGTAGTGTTTTTCCCTTGGTGATAATGATGGAAGTTGGCTCCCTAGTGAGCTACTGAAATTCATTGATACAAGTGCCCTTCTACCAACCCAAGAACAACTTTAGTTTTTTTTTTTCCCCCTAAAACTAATATTTAATCCCTTCAAATATTAATTATTTTCAAATTTTATCATTAAAAAAATAAAAAGCCAATCAACCTTATTCGTTAATGTTTCGTAAATTTATATTAACTAATTAGTAATTATCAATTAAAAAGGATAATTCACTATAATATTTTTATTGTAAACATGTTATAATCCATTATAATTTTTTTTTACATAAATATGTAATAATCCATTATAAACAATAATCATCATGTTAATTATGTAAATTCATGATAATCATCATTTTTATTACAGCCCGAACCAAATGGAGTAAAGTGTGAATGCAATAAGAAAACAAGATCACAAAGGTTGCATTGTCATCAAAACCAGAATATTTGAAAATTTTGTATAATTGTTACACTAGAAGATGATGTCGGAGGAAGAGGAATATTTTATATCTTTCACTTATTGACATACATATACTTCAAATATAATAGAATATATAGTCGCCTAAGTGATTCTTTAACAATTATAAATGGCCTTAAACACATGAATCTTATCATATATGAATCATTCAAAATTCATGTACTTTCACATTCAAGTACATACTCAAACACAATGAACCTAAATAATATAATCTTAAAGGACATGAGAACTTAAACACATAAAAAGTATAAAATTATTATTTCCAATACTCCACTTAATTTTAGAATTTCTTTAATTTAAGACTTCATCCAAAATTTTCAGACTTGAGAGGCTTATCAAAAAATTTTACATTGTACTTTCAGATAAAGTACAAAAATCTTCTCACAATTAACCTCATAATTTTGCTTGTAACCTTTAGTAACAATAGACATTTTGGACCTCTTCACATCTCAATTACTATTTTTCTTCATTTTAAGATTCCAATACCATCGTGACCTTTGGGATATTCCTAAGTCTTTCGCTTGTTTATGATTGAGATGTCTTCATCCATTACCTGTATCCATGGATTATCTTTCACATGTTCCCCAAATTTCAAATGCTTATTCTTCGAACTTCTTTCAAAGATAGACAATACTTCGTAAGTTGAAGTCAAGAAAACTGATAAAGTCTCTTTCACATGTACTATAGTCTTCTATTCTTTCTTAGTCTCTTGGTCATCTTCTCCAAAAGACAGCAAACCAGAACTTATATCTTCCTCTTTGGTTATAACAATGGCCTCTTTATTTTTAAAGACACAAGACAGACGTAGATTATCTTGTCTTGGATTTTCCAATATTAAGTTACTTCTTCAAATTTAACATCTCTTTCATTTCATTTTAAGGATAGTATGATCTCTTTTTCATCCTCAAGGAGATTAGATAAATCATAAGTTTAAACTCCTTAGACTTTCCAAATCCAATCAACTTCTTCAAAGTCAAGTCTCCTTTCATAAAGGATGAAATATCTTCTTCTTCCTTAGACTCATACTCTGTCTTCTTGGATCATACAACTCAAATTTTATTTTTCAATAAATTCAATATTTCCTTTGTTGAAATTTTTATAATCTCTCTTTTTAAATTCCATTTTTTCTTCTTCCTCCTTTTTCTCTTCCTCTTTATAAAAAATTTTGTAAATTAAACTCTCTCATACTTGTTTTGCAATGGTTACATCCACTACAATCTCAAACATTAATAAATGTGAAGGTTAATTGATCTTTCTGCCTTGTCTTTGTAAAAGCATCTTCTTCCGTATGAGACAAATCAGTCTCATCAGATGGCGAGGAGTAACCTCTCTCTTATCCCCTAAGCAATAGCTTTATGCATATACACCAATGTTCATGACACACTCCACCATTGTCCATCATAATTCATTAGTGTAATAAGATGAATTGTAACACGACACACTGCATCATTATCTAGCTCTCACTTATGAACCAAGCTCAGATACTATTTTGTTAAAGGAAGAAGGTCATAACTTGATGTGGTTTAATATCTTATTCACTAAAACTCACTTACTTGTTGCTTGTATGCATATATTTTAAATACACTTAGAATATATATAATCATTTAAGTGATTCTTTGACAACTCTAAATGACTCTGAACACATGAATCTTATCATATATGAATTGCTTCCTCAAATCTAGATTTATGTATTTTCACATTCAAAGTATACATTTACAAACAACGAATCTAACTAATATAATTCTAAGGGATATATTAATTTAGACACATAAAAATTATAAAATTATTATTTCCAAACTCAAAAAACCAGCCATGAGTATGAACAAATTTTATAGGTAGAAAAGTGCACAGGCTAATAGCATCGGCAGCCATATGCCGGCAACATTACCAGCTTGGCTAAAATCCTCACAAAAGACTGTAATTTAATATGTCCAAATTGAATTCAATTTCATTGATTTCCAGCTGCATCACAAAAAAGGCACTCCACTATGAAAGAACTGTTTCAAAAATTCCAACAACAATCAGGACAAATTAGCGAAAAATCCAAATTGAGAACCAAAATCGAATCAAGAAACAGAGCTACAGATGAAAATACAGGAGTACAAACCACAAAGATGACGAGTTGATAGTAAGGATTGAGATCTCATCAACCATGGATCTAAATACAGAGATATGAGAGTTGGAGTTAGAAAGAGACTGTCTTATTGCACGGAAAGAACCGAAAATTGCTGTTATAGAAGAATTTCTCCCTCGATGCGAATGCAATTCCAAAGGTGAATCCACCAGAGAAAAAGTGTTCAATCTTCTTCTGCCATCCCTCTCTCCTCTCTATCACACTTTGTCTCTCCCTCTGACGCCAGCGCCTCTGGTCGGCCCTTGCCAGCCTGGGTGTTGCTCTAAGCCACCGACGCCAACAGTCGTCGTTTGTCGTCAAAGAAGTTCATCACCACAAAAACTGAAGCTCGTTTAGCTTTGGTCAACTTATCTGGATGGCCTTTAAACTTCGGCGAATGCTTCAAAACCGCTAACCCATTTGACTTCAGTTGAACACAAACGATGAATGCATTGGTGAGAAGAAAATGGAAGTTTCGAGACGGTGAAAAAAGAAAGGAACCGAAGAGCTATTCTTTACTGGCAGAAGTAAATGGGGGCAATTTTGTCAAAAAAAAAAAAAACGAAAAGAACTATAAACCTAACATCATCTGTCATCATTAGTTTAATTGTTTGTTTGGATGGATGGAATACGATGGAATGAAATGGAATGGAATGTAAGTGGTTAAAATAATTTTTCAATGTTTGAGAGTTTTTTTAGTATAGGGAATTAATGGAATGGAAAGGGAATTTTTCCATTCCTTTCCATCCAAATATCCAAAATTTATTCCCTCCCAAATTAGGGTGAAACCAATGGAATGAAATGGAATGGAATATATTTTTAATTAAAATTATATTTAGTTTCCATCTTTTTTTTACTTAAACATCTAAACAATGGAAAGATAGCTCCCCTTCCATTCTTTCCCTTCCCTTTCCATTATGTTCCATTCCGTCCCCTCAAAACTCCTAAACATAGCCTAAGGGAAAATCCGATCAAAAAACTAAAAAATGAATGAAAGGAAGTGCATTTAGTCCAAATTTATTTTACCCTAATTGTATTGTGATAATCTTCTTCCCATGTTTTTCGTAATATTCCTATAGCTGAATATATTTGTGACAATTATATTTTAAATTCTCATTTAATTTTAAAGGAATATCTCGAAATAAAATTTAATATATCCTTATGTCATGTGTGAGTAATTCTTATAGTTGTACCGTGTGACATATATTTGTCAACGTTTGACTAATATGTTAGCTTTCTAATAAATTCAAATCATACTTATTATATGTGAAAATCGGTTCGATCCTGTTATATATAAAAATAGTCTCGAGTGAACGAGCCCTCGAGCGCGGCAAAGGCCAAGCTCCCCGCCTTGCCAAAGACGTCCAGCGAGCTTCGCTTCGCCCTCCATCAGAAAGTGGCATAGCGAAGTTATCCTAACACTGTCTTGCGAACTCGCGAAGCAAGCCTCACCTCACAAAACAGCGACAGCGAGAAAATCATAAGACCAGCTCATCAAGCAGTCGATCACCCTGCTCGAGTCCGCTACCTTGCTACAGCAACACCAAGCTCACTGCAACAGTTCCCATGACGACCCCGAGCTAGGAACCCCCGTTCGGGGCGCCCAGCACCTCGTTCGGTAAAGCAGCGTCGAGCGACGGGTGCAGACAGACACAAGTCTACAGCTGACCAAAGTGGCCCACCCCGCAGCCTACATTTTGCAGTAGTCGAATTATAACTTGTTTACTGTCTTTCTAATTTATATCTTGATGTAACACAATTGTAGCTTGCAATTAATGCATGTAACTCCTCCTTATTCTATAAATAGGATTGTATTATTAGAGGAAGATAGAGAGTCAATTTTTCTATGCAGAAGCTCTGCCAAAGCAAAGAGTAACATTGTAACATTGTAAATATACCATTACAATAGTACACTGTCGTGGACGTAGGGTTCAATGATATCTGTTTTTGGCCGAGCCACTTTAAACCTTGTGTCTTCTTCTCCACTCTTCCATTCATCTCTGTTTATTTCGTCATTCCTTTTCATCTGAACCGGATACAGGTTTGAGATCCTGAAAGAATCCCCCATTGGCCGGAGTTTGGAGTATAACTAAAATCCGACGTCAACAATACTTGAATAGATAGTAGGACAAAATATATTTCATCACTCATACAAAGAAATCTCATGTATATGTTTTAAGGCAACACAAGCATGTAGTCAAAGTAGCTGTGCATAGTGAATCTTAAGAACATTCCACATAAATATCCTCTGTAGTGCAGTGGGTAAAAGAATTTTAAATAGAAAAGAATAATTCTATTTTATTAATATATACTTTATTACATAATTTAGAGTGTGTAGAGAGAAATTTTAAGTCATCATATTCTAATCTCTAACTTATGCCATGATACTCATTCGAGTCTTTTCACCAGATACCTTCTTAAAAAGTATACTAAGTCAAAACTTTACTGATAAAAATAGGCATACTTTTTACTTACGAGTAGATATAAGGACTTTTCTTATAACTTAAAATGAAAGCTAACTGTGAAGTCATTTTTGAACACGAAAATAAAAATATAAAGATACCAAGGATATATTTTTTTACTTGCACTAAACAATCGACTTGTGCCCAAAATGAAAAAATAATACACAAATATATTTAATTTTTTTATTCACATTACAAAACCTTCTTTTCATGTTTAATTTTTACATCAAATTTCATCTAAAACTAAACATTTACCTATCAAACTGCTTGTGATAATTAAACTGAAGTGTAACATACCCTTTAGAGAGTCTATAATAAAAACCAGTTGATGCGCAAACTGTTAAGAAAATAAAATCTAGCATGCTAGAATTCTTTGCAACAAAGTAAAAATCTCAATCGAGTATGATATATTAAGGAATCAACTCGAACTCATTCTAGAGGGATCAAACTAACAGTAAAGTATGTACAATACAACAAATAGTAAAATACACCATCGTCAATCTAATTGCCTAGTAGCTTTGTTCCTCTATAGGGTGTTCTATATATTACAATGTAAAACCAATCATATGTCCTCAACGTCTAACCTTCCTTACAGACGCAAACAAAAATACTCTGATTTGAAGGAAGAGACGACCACATAAATAGAATAAAGCAGCTCTCTAATTAAACAGCTGTATAGCTCCATCCATATAAGAAATAATGACACAATAAACTGAACATTACAAAGCATGGTAAAAAATGCCTGTGAGAACAGAAGACCCAGAGGCTTTTTTGCACCACTACCCAATATTGCCAACCTGTCCTTTCTTTCTCGTTCTGGCAGCCTTATGATTCAATTGATGCTTTGGATTTGGCTCTACAAGCAGCAAACGGGACATAACATACGACAAGAGTTCTTCACGGTGGGAAAAGGTAAAGTCCAAATGGGCATATTCAAACTCATTATATGATACATCCACACCAGCATCCTTCATCAACTTATAGTGCTTTCTAACCATTGAAGGACGTATCACTCTGTCTTTCTGTCCAGCAACAAGATCAGCGGGAATGTCGATAAGTCCATAATGATCACCCAAGTCCAAAGGCTCAGGTGACCCATACACTTCCATATTAGCCGATGCACTGCCATAATCAAACATTCTAAATCTGCCTGTTCGCTTCATCTGTGCAAGATGTACAGCTACACAGAAAGATACTCCTGGCATGTCATTCATGTTATAGTGTGGTAACCCTAAAACTCCAACCCAGTTTGAGCTGTCTCCACCAACAACATAACTCATTAAAGTCTGAACCAATCCTCCAACTGCAGGTAGGTTATGCAGATCCCGAGCTAATTTGTTCAGAAGCATACGGAAAAATCTGGTAGGTATATAGAAGGCGGGTAAAAGATGTGACAATATAGGAGCCAGCAAAACGAATAGATGCTCCAGCACAGAAAAAACAAGGTTGGAATCACCATGAAAGCCGGCAGGTGATAATAAAATTAATCTTGAAAGTCTATGGGGCTTCTCTTTAATCCTGCTTGTAACAACATACATCATCATAGCAGCTCCTCCCAAACTATGGCAGATTGCACAAAGCTTGAATGGTTGATCACCATTAGTTTCCTCCTCGATATCAGGATGACTAAGCCTCAATTCAGCAGTTTTTACCTCATGGATTTTCTCTATCATTGCAGGAACATCCTCCATGCCATGCTCATTAACAGAGTACCGCCAGTATCTGGATTAGATTTAGTTACTTTATCATTCAGTATATTACAGACCCAATATATTCAAAGATCTAAGCCAGATTACATCAACCCCCACCCCCCCCCCCCCCCAAAAAAAAAAAATATATAAAAACAAAGAAAGGGGGTAAATGGTAATAGAATTTCCTTTTTGAACTTACTGATGTGAGGAGATGTTCTTGTTGACATGTTCCCTAGAAACCAAACCACGAAAATTCCCCAAAAATACATCATACCCTATGAATAAAGAAAATTTGACATCAGAGTTCCAAAAGTGATCTTCTCAGAAGTATAGTGTAGGTTGACAAATATAACAAACCTTGATCGTAGGCTGCAAAAGCTGGAGAGCCAACAACTCCATTAGATACCCAACTGGACCCAGAAAAGAAAAATATTAGAATACCAAGGTTACCTTGCATACTTTTTGTAAGATAAGATTAAAAAAAAAAAAGATGTTGAAACCGAAGTCCCAACCCAACCTCTTGGCCGATAAACATTTCTTGTTGTTTCCTTCTTTATAGAAGGCATTTACCGATGAAGAAGAAAAATTATAATAATCCACTTGAGAACATAGAACAAAAAACAAAGAAAGCAGGAGAAATGAAATGGAAGCCCCTAAAGAAGCCCAAGGGCTGAACACCAAAGAGAAGTCAAATAAATACAAGAACAAAGGAAGATAATTCTTTTTGGTCTTCAAATTCCACCTCTCAGCCCGCTCTATATGCAGCTGTTACACCACAAAAGTCCTACTTCTAGACCAGTAAATTGAAGTGCAGAACCAAATTAGGAATAAGCAAGAAAATCACTCACCCCATTGATGAATCCAAAATACCATGCTGTAGATAAACAGCTTTTTGTGCATCTCGCCTGTCACATCGTACTAGAGGTATTAGACCTTATACACTGCGACCACTTATAATACAACCATCTTGCTATTAAATTAAAATGATACCCATACTTATATCAACTAAGCATTGCTCCCCTATTGTTATCCATTAAGTACATTTAAATCGTAACATCATGCTGCAGTTCTAGTAGTAATCTATGCCTTGTGCATGATATTTATGATATTTGATATCTAAGAAAATATTACTGTTAAGAAAGAACCACAACTCAAGTTTGAAAAAAGTATGACCACCAAAGTAAGACTTATTCCTGAACATGATAGTTCATATTAAATCTTAGATATGATTCAGTTTTGACTCTAAAAGAACACTTGAGAAATCAAATATGTCAACTTGTATCATAAATGATCTCTCTATTTCTGTTGTAATTCACTGTGGTTAAGTGGATGATAAGCAAAAGAATTCTAACTTTAGATTTCCAATATGAATGAAAAAGTAATAAATAGTATTCATGTCCTATCCAATGTTAGGAGTCCATGTAAAATCTGTCAAGAGGGGTCTGTTGTACCTAGGTATTCTTTCCAAAAGAAGAACATATCCATCCGCAGTGATCACATGAATAGCTTCATATGGATACCTGTCACCAACAGAAAGGAGAAGACATGAAGCAGACAAGTAGAATTAAAAAAAAAAAAAAAAACAAAAAGAGAGAGAGAGAGAGAGAAGGAAAAAAAAAACTAAGGACAAAACGAAAGTCAGTAACCCATAGCCTTTACCCAAGCTCTGTTATAACATCCTGACATGTCCGAGCATCCGTATTCAGAGACTGATACAAACTGGTTTTCCTCTCTGTAGGTGGTGGGTCATTCTCCCCTAGTGTGGCTTTAGTACCCGAGGTGTCTATGAGACCACAAGGGTCATCTTTAACACTACTTTCATGAGGAGAAAACAACCTGAATAATGTCCTAACAACTTCTGATGGGGAAAGAAGAAGATGTGCCACCTTGCGAACAATATCAAATACAGCTTCTATAGATATCTCTATGGCTAGATGAAGATCCTGAATAACAAACAATTCAATTAACAACAAAAAAAATATCAATAAATACATGAATTACTAACCAAACACACATCAAGCTGATACGAATGAAAACTGTGGCAAACCTCAATGACTCCTCGTCTCCGATCAGTAGTGCGGTGGATAATGTGTTCCTTGAGGCTTTGCACCCTCCTGTACGAATCAAAATGTGGAGGACGCTGGTTTGAAGAGTTAGAGGGGGATTTTGAAACGCAGGAATAAGCTAACTGGAAAAGACAAAGTGGAATTCCCAGCAAAAACTTTATTGGAAACAAAATCCAGAATAAGATATAGTGAATCCAACTATTCCGACGCCTATCACGTTTTATAGAACTAGCACTAGAGAATCTAGAGCTCTGAGATAAAGGAGACGGAGGATACTCATATTCATCACTATCTTCTTCAGATGAGTATTCGAAGCTTGATGTATCCGAATCCACAGAAAATTCATGAATGAACTGGTTAAAAGAGGACACGCCACTAAAGAGAGGGCATAAAAACAAGAAAAATAAAAGTCAAGCACAGCACACAAGATTAAACATGTCGTCAACATGTAATGATAAGCATCAAGTATCCCAACAAAACAAAGAAACTTCAAAAAGAAATTATCAGTGCCTTGGTGAAAACTTACTTTTCCATCCAACGTGGAAATCGAGGTCCACGGAAAGTTGGCCTGAGCTCCCAGCCATGAATACCTTCAAGTATAGTAGCTTTCCCAGGTAGTAATGTGAGAAGTAATGCTGATACTCCATTGATCAGCCTCACAATATTGTTCAATGACTCATAAGTAAATGTCTTCACTGACCTGTACTAATAACCAAAAGAAAAAAAAAATGCTCATCCTCTGGCCATTTTTTACCTATTTTCTAAAGTTATATACAGTATATTTCAAAAATTCAAAACACAAATGCAAAAACACATAGTTGAATAAAGCTGTTGGGGCACAAAATCGGATATCTAACCAACAGTAAAAAACTTCAGCCACATGATATCCCTACTGCAACAAATCAACAAAGCTCTACGAGAAGAAGTTTGCTTACTTACACCCTGGATAGCTAATTGCACCATTCCAAGTTGTTAACATTGCTGCGGTAGAACTGAACCACAGAGCCAACAAACAAAACCACACCCCTGAATGAAATAAGGACAGAACTCCATCCAACAAACAACTGATACCCAGTGATAACAACCCATTGCACAGAATGCATTGACTCACAAAAAGTTCAAGCTCAAAAATGCTTAAAAATGCTATAAATACAATTAAAATGAAAAATCAGGCAGTAACAAATCCAAATACACAAGGGAAAAACACATTCTTACAACACCAAATGTCAAATAACCCAAATTCACCAATAGCCAAAAATCATTTCCACAACAACTCCCATAACCTAACTACATGATTAAAAAAAGAAAGCATCTACGGACAATCACTTCATCAAAGATAAAGATATTCAACGACCATGACAATGATTCGCAACCATATAGATTATATCACGGACTTACTCTTTAGTAACAGCGAGGACGTTATCAACCAATCTTTGCAGCATCTACTCTATAATTTCGGTTATTCAAACCTTCAAAATCGATAATCATACGGAATTAGGAAATTAGTATTTCCAAGATCATCTGGAAACGGAATTTCGCAAGAGGGAATTAGAAGGCAGATTTTGGAATCATTGTCCGATTTCTTAGGAATGAGGAAAGCACCGACGAGTCCCTCACAAGGAGGGAGGGGAAGTCAGTTAATGTCTGAAAATCCACGTGGAGAAATATGAATGGATGGGACGCTATGTTTCGCCCTCTTCTGAACAATGTTTCTGTGGATTACGATTACACGTAATGTGAGGGGCCGAGAATTTATGTGGTAACACTATTTGCCAGAAATTCCATGGCATCCGAACCGCAACTCCGTCACATACAAATGGCTCTAAAACGGCTGCTTGCTTAAAATAATGGCACTCTATTTATTATATGCTTTATATGGCACCAAACTAAGAATTTGAGAATCTACTAAATTGACTGAAAAAGGAGAATTCTCCAAGAAAAGAGAAAAAATATCTTCCAAGGGCCGAAAGGGTAACATTTGGGTTGGACGGAATCAAATCAAAATTCTCCCCTCAACCTTTTTGTTTGCTTCACATGTTACAGGAAGAACATCGTCAAAACATTTTTCATGTGCTTAATAAAATTAGAAATTAGTAATAACCACTTTGAGTCACCAGCTAATAGACAAAATTACAAGAATTTTTCCCTTTCATTTAATAAATCAAATATATGGCTTTCTTGTTTAAGAAAACAATAAACTCATGTGAATTGTTATTTTCTTTAATTTAATAATCATGTGCATCTTAACTATTTACATATATTCTTACTTTTTTTATCATATGATACTTTTGTTCTAAAATATTTGATTTAAAATTCATTTGATTTATAAAAAAATTCTAAAGAAAGTGTAATTTCTTAAGAAGTAGAAAATCCTTAAATTGTTAGATTGACCATTGAAAAAATAGAAAAAATTATATTATTTTGAAAGTTCTAATTCTTACAAAATATGAAAAATTACATACTCAATCTATAGGTAAATTTTATTTCATATATTTTTATTAAATAAATATACAAAATTATCCTTTCAAATTTGAAATAAAGATAAGAATATTATTTTAAAAATTTATCCAATATTTTATAAAAAAAATAACATCTTTATTAGACATTTCACTCATACTTTTTAATAAATTTATAATTAAATCAAATATAACATAAATTTAATTTTTAAAAAATTTTATTTTATTATTATCAATCAAATAACTTTCAAAATTTTTCAAAAAAATTCACACAAAAATCAAATCACTCCTACCAATGAATCAAACCAAATTAGCAAAAAAAAGAACTCTTCTTGCATAGCGGTGATGAAAAGACAAGACAGATGAAACATCACAGGGTAGTCAGAGACCAAAATACGGCTTTTTGTCCTGTATGATGTCCTTTCCGAGAGTAATTGCTAAAATGGTGTACTTTCTTAAATATTTACCCATTGAGGGTAAGAAATTATTCTCAATAAAGTCTTGCCCCATTTTTATTTTTTTTTAATTGAACGGTGGAAGACATTACTCTCGACAACACCTTCCATCTTTCTTATTTTATTGAATTTTTTTATAAAAACTTTTATTTTGTAAAATAAAATTTTTATTTTTTATTTTAAAAAAATAAAAATTTTAAATTTTGTAAATTTTAAACTTTTTATTTTTTAAAAATTCTTTATATTTTTTAGATAACTGTTTATCAATAATAATATCAGATGATAAAAGATTTGAAATTTTAAATAAATTTAATATAAAATAACTAGATAGCATATTGATAAAAATTTTAATAAAAAAATAAAATTTTGTCATAAATAAAAAATTTAAATATTACATTTAAAAAAAATTAAATTTTTTACTTTTTAAAAAAGAAAAATAAAAAAGTTACGGAGCCTAATTTTTTCTAATTTTTTAATTTAATTTTTTATTTTTAAAAAAAATAAAAATAAAAATATTAAAAAAATTAAAAAAAAATAAAATCAATATAAAATAATTATAATTAATTATATATAAAATAAAATTTTAATTAAAAATTAAAATAACATCATGAATAAAAAATTCAAAAGTTAAATTTTTTATTTTTTAGAAAAATAAAAATAATATAAAATAATTATATAATATATTATAATTAATTATATTTTATATACTGCTTAATTATTTTATATTCATTTTTTATTTTTATTTTTCTAAAAAATAAAAAATTTAACTTTTAAATTTTTTATTCATGATGTTATTTTAATTTTTAATTAAAATTTTATTTTATATATAATTAATTATAACATATTACCTAGTTATTTTCTATTGATTTTATTTTTTTAATATTTTTATTTTTATTTTTTTATTTTTTAAAAAAATAGAAAAGAAAAAAAATCAAATTAAAAAATTAGAAAAATTAGGCTTTGTAACTTTTTTATTTTTCTTTTTTAAAAAAGTAAAAAATTTAATTTTTTAAAATTTTTTATTTATGATGAAATTTTATTTTTTTATTAAAATTTTGATAATTGTGACATACTGTCTAATTATTTTACATTAAATTTATTTAAAATTTCAAATTTTTTATCACCTGACATTATCATTGATGAACAGTTATCTCAAAAATATAAAAAGTAAAAAATTTAAAATTTAAAAAAATAAAAATTTTATTTTACAAAATGTGATAACATCTTCCACCATTCAATTAAAAAAAAAAATGGGACAAGACGTTATTGAGAACAACGTCTTACCCCCTACCAGTAAATATTTTAGGAAGCACACCATTTTGGGAATTACCTTCGGAAAGGACACCATACAGGGCAAAAAGCCCCAAGATACGCACTGTAAAGAAAGCGGTGGAATCAATAGTACTAGCTGCTTCGTTCTCCACCGACCCCTGCTTCAATAAACAGATCTCACTGTATCTGCCGACTACGCATGTTGACCACCGTCCATACTCAACATGCGAGACTAGTTTGTCGTTTTTCTTCTTTCTTTTATTTTTTTTTTTTCTCTTTGATGTAACGGGACTAGTTTTAACAATAGGGGATGGATTCATAAATGTTCAAGTATTTATGCTTTAATGCTGTAATTTACACGAGTCAAAGTGTCCATTTTGAAGGGACTAGATCCTCTCAATAGAATCACGCATTGAGTAACTTAATTATAGGATAGGCTATTTGGCTTTCCTTCATTTATTGTTGTGTCAAATCCAGCCTTTCGATTGGATTATATCCTTCGCTGTTGATGTTCCAATATCAGTTTTCTGCGAACAAATTCAGATGAGTGTTAATTGATTTGCCCGTCCTTTATTTTGGTAGGACCAGGTTATCAAATGATTAACAAGTAAATCGTCCGGAAGACCAGTTTGCATCAGAATAAGATAAAAACATGATAGCTATAACAACAGTTACATTAAGTCGGCCTAAATAGGGGAATCACAGGCTCTGAAGCATTAAAGGGGTTCCAAGAAATCCAGGTAAAGAGAATAAATATCAGTAAGAAATTCATCAGTGGCATCAGATGTAATTTTAGTGTACAAGATAAAACTTCCGTTAATCAACAGGATCACCAACCGCAGGGAAACAAACCTCAGGGGCACTTTCTTTGGTTATAGGAAGCTCCATGCTCTTCGTACCTATCAATTTTGCAT
This sequence comes from Saraca asoca, assembly GCA_026873985.1. Taxonomy (NCBI): domain Eukaryota; kingdom Viridiplantae; phylum Streptophyta; class Magnoliopsida; order Fabales; family Fabaceae; genus Saraca; species Saraca asoca. The sequence continues at coordinate 498 of JANHAO010010808.1, read as the reverse complement.
GGTGTGAAATAATTTAGTATTCGAATGTTTACTTTGAATAAATTCAGCAAGTTTGGAAAACTTGCAGATATTTCTTTTTTTGAAGGAAAAAAAAGGCTGAGAATATGCAGGCATTTTTCTTATTTTCTTTAATTAAACAAGTTAAGCTAATGTCAATGTCCAATTTAACTATGATGAAACTAAATTCACTTGCATAAATTTGAGCTTTATCAAAATAATAATAATAATGATAATGCTTACTCAGACTTCGAAAACCACAATTGTTGGAAGGACCCAAGAGAAGCCAGTATACTCCCCCCTATCCATACACTGCACATGAGCACCCTGAGGGCATGTTTGGCACACTTGATAGTGAGGATAGGATAGGATAAAATTTTCTTATCCTATCTTATCTAGTGTTTGGAGTACAATGAGATAGAATTATGCTATCAAAAATTTTATCCTATCCTATTGGCTTAGTAAAATTTCTATCCTAGGTAGTAAGTTGGGTTAGGGATG
>JANHAO010010807.1:0-17394 GCA_026873985.1 Saraca asoca | reverse complement strand
ATTATTTGCTACCAATATTACAAGGGATAAATCATAAATTCTTTATTTTATATATAATGTAAAATTTCTCTCAGTCGAGCATCTTTCCTATTTTCTCTAAAAATTTTCTCACGAAATATGAATTATCATCGATTCTTAGCCCCCACTAACGATAATTCCTACGTCCGCCACTGGTCCGGTGGCCTCAATTCAAATGAACTGGGCCCTTGATTAGCTGAATCTATCCATTGGCTTTTACCAGTCTGTTAATGCAATACCGAAAATTGTCTACAATAGAATATGAATGTATATATATAAATGTATATAGTAGTTTCCAAATTTCGATTAATTGTAGGATTTGTTTTTCTATTTTCATATTTAGTGGGTTAAACTAACCACTCTATAGTTGGCCGGAGTAATTTTTTTTTTTCCATGTATACACAATAGAATATAGATAGATATGTTAAGAATGATAAAAGAATGTTTTCCATTAAAAAAAATTGAAAGAGGGAATTTTATTTTAATCACCTAGCACCCATAAAGGGAAATCAATTGCAAATTCTCTCCCCTCATATTTTCCAAATTATTTCTCACTTTAACACTATCACACCGAAGCGCCGTATAGCTGCAGATACTCAACTTCTGATACAAGCAGAGGAAAAAAAAAATGGAGGTTGCTCACGGTGGCTCAGGTGAAAGCGACGGTGGTGGCTCTTGTTCCCTTTTCTCCTCCAACGCATTCGCAGAACCCATTAACAAGGTACTGTTGAATAAAGCCATGACAAACGAAGCAGCAATCAAACTAGAGAAAGTAACGGTTTCTGATGACAGCCCTCGCTTTGATTCTCCTGATGTTAACGATGAAGCTAACGACGACGTTTTGCGTTCATCGTGTTCATCCACAAAACTCAGTGACGATTTTGAAATGAGGCACTCAGAAGTGACCGTCCAAGCGGTTATGGAAGCGGTTCCTCTGGTTATTATCAAAGAAGAGGGACCAGAAGCGGTTGATAATGTAGATGGCTGTTATGGATGCTATTCTGGGGTTAATGGATCGCCATCTGCTTCTTCGATTGAGTTTCCGAAGCCTATGGTAGGATTGCAAGAAGTGAATCCACCGCCGTTCCTGAAGAAGACCTTCGAAATGGTGGAGGACCCGGAGTCCGACCCGATTGTTTCTTGGAGCGAAGCTCGTGACAGCTTTATAGTTTGGGATTCTCATGAATTCTCCAAAGTTCTTCTCCCTAGATACTTCAAACACCGTAATTTTTCCAGCTTCATCCGCCAGCTTAACACTTATGTGAGTATCAATTTCCAAAGTCCTAGTGCAACAATGCAATATATTCTTTGTGAACCTTCTGTATTCATTACTGTACATGTGTATGAACTTGGTTGCAAGAGTAATTGAATTACTTGCATATGCTTCTAGCTATGATTATTGCCTTCATAGCTACCTGAAAGTTGAGATTTTTTTTTTTTTTTTTTGTGCATGAATTTTGCAAATCATCAAGTTTCATACTCATGTTTAGTTTAATTGAAAGCATAGTATACTATTGTTTTTGGTTTCTGCTAATTGAGCTTAGAATATTATATGGCTTGGTCGACTATAAATATGTTTTTCTGATGAATCTTTTGCTGTTTCAACATTTCAATTTTGTAGTGTTAAATATAATTTACTATTTTTATGTGTTCTTGGTGGGATTTAAATAATTTAATTGTGTAATATGCGAGCAGGGCTTTAGAAAGGTTGATTCCGACCGATGGGAGTTTGCAAATGAATGGTTTCAGGGAGGAAAGAAGCATTTGCTGAAGAGCATCAGGAGAAGAAGCAAGTACAACAAACTGCAACAAGGAGCATGCAATACCATGAAGCCTGACCTGGAGGCTGAATATGAGAAACTGAAGAAGGACCAGAACGTGTTAAAAGTTGAAATCTTGAAGCTGAGACAGCAGCAGGAGAACTCAAATATTCAACTGACAAATTTTCAAGAGCAAATTCAGTCTGCAGAATTGAAGCAGCATCAGATGCTATTTTTTCTGACCAAAATGATTCGAAGGCCCATGTTGGTTCCGCAACTAATCGAGAAGATAATGCAAAAAAGACAGCCTGATGGGGGCATGATTAGTAAGAGACGCAGATTGCTTGGAACAAAATGTTCCGCAAGCTTGTCTAATGCCATGAACACCACTCTCAATGTGGAATATAGACAGCAAGTTCATGAAGAATTGGCTACATTGCAATCTGAAAGCACTGATTTCCAAGCTGAACCTGTGAATACCAGCAGAATAGCCCCTTCAGTCCCCTCCCTCCTGGAAGATGAGTCATGCTGCCCTATACAAGGCTTGAAGGCCTGTGCTTCCGGCGGGACTGCTAATGATGCATCCTTTGCTTATAATGTTATGTCTGAAAAACTAATGAGGGAGAATTCGGTTGTGGATGAAGAACTAGATGTGAATGATTCAAATATCTACCTTGAGTTGGAGGATTTGATAAGTAAGCCTGCTGATTGGGGTGGATCCTCATGTGAATTGGTGGGGCAAACTGGTTCTGTTTAAGTAGTGCCTTGAAATGGTATAGCTGATTACTTCCTTGGTCCAATTTTTAAAATAGTTTGTACCATTGGTTGTTTGTTACATTGATTCTGTTTGAGGGCGTGCTCCATCCTAATTGGCTGGATATGTCAGAACAAATTTTACAAACTTCCTTCATAGGCTCTTTACCGCTGTAATATCAACTTTGTTTTGAAAATATTGAGCCTTAAAGTTTTGTTAAAATTTTCTTCCATTTTGTGCATTTCTCGGATTTTTATTCAAATTTAAAGGCATTACAAATGATTGTGCATTTTGCAGGTTGCAAGACAGTGATTATGTGGATGCTGCTGCAACACTGATGACGAGCAAATGGACTCTTCTAATCACCACTTAAAATGTGAAAAACCCAGATTGCCTCACATTTGGCTAAATTGTGATGTCTCTATTTGGCTGGGTCCAAACGGGATACTTTGTTTAGCCCCTCTCCCTCTCTGACTGTGTTTTTCCCTTTCTTATGGTAAATATTGGTCTCCCTTGATTGTAGAGTCATCTGAATCACCCTGTTTGTATTTGAGCCTTTTATGATGCAATAAGTAGTTGTAAATTTGTGATGTGAGAACAACTTGCAGTTGTTTCAGCTCCCTATAGCCTGCTTTTACTCTCTTAGATTGAAATTGGGATTGGTTTAGACTGAGAAGCAATCGGCCAGCGCTGGTGGTAGAAACTCCGTGGTGCTGCTCCCTTACCGGAAGTTTGCCTCTTCATAATATTGATCACTGAAGCATTAGCATATTACCAGTATGTCAGTGTTAAAATTATAGATTTCAGATTTCTGAGACTCTGAGCTTAATCGGGATGTGACACTGTAATTAACCCTGCTGGTAAAGACCTGATAGTAACTGAGTACTATGTTGATAGGAGTGAGAAAGAACAATTTATTTTTTAGGCTCATAGAATCCTGACTGCACAGCGATACCAATCATTTAGTATGAGATTGAGATAAATGTTTTGGATTGATAATAATTTATTTATTTATTTATAATCTAATTAAAATATTATATGGATTATAGATTAATTTATAAAATAATAGATCCAAACCATATAACTATTATTGTATTTGTATTATTTTATTTTATCATTTTTATTATTTTTTATCAATATAATTATATTTTACTCTTATAGTTAAAATATTTTTTACTATTAAATTCTAAAATATATTTTAATTTCATTATTAAAAAATAACTTTTTTAATATTAAAATTTTAAATATATTTTAACTCTCACATTAAATTTTAATTTATATTGATTATTTAGTCATGCAAGTAGAAATTTTTTATCTACGCTATAAGATTAAAAACACTAATAAATTAAGAATAAAATATTTTTATTGTCATAATTTTCTTTTTTTTACTAAAATTTTTTCTGTATATTATACATATAAGATATATAAGAATGAAAATTAAGTGAATGTGATCTAAAATTGACATTTCTTTAAAATTTTAAATATTTAGAATAAAAAAATTACAATTATTTGAAAATGGCATTTTTTAAAAAAATTTGAAAAGTCACTAAAATAAATAACCAGTCATTAGAATTTAAATAGAAAAAATTAAAGCTAAATACATTGCATAAACTAATATCAATTGACTCTTAACAGCTTCAATTGCAGGTTTCTTTACAAAGGTTAAAATGTTAAATATGTCATCTTTTTTATTTTACAAAAGATGTCAAATATGTTGTATTTTTTTTATCCTATTAAAAATATTATATATAAATATAAATGTATAAATAATTATTTATGAATTGATTTAATATTATATCAATAATGACCCAACTCATATTTATTCAAAAGTTAATATGATGGATAGGAATGAATAAATAGATATCGATCATAGGTGCTAGGCCTACCAGCATGCGTAACTATATTAAGATTTAGGAACTTTTTATTTTATTTTTATTTAATATAATATGATATATTTTATTTAAAAATATTTATTTCAATTTTTAAATAAAAATTAAGTTGTATGAATAATTGATATCTACGAAAATCTTTAGTAATCATTTTATTAGCATATTAACATCTCACCAATTCATTTAAATTTGAATGGATTTAGATAAATTCAAATACGGAGATGAATTGGATAGAGTAAGTCATCCTAAAGAATCAGGTAATCTCACATGCAAGAAGAAATAAGGCAATAACAGAAACCAATAAAGAAATAGATCAAACATTTTTAAGTAATGCATACCAAAAACAAAATTATCAATATAGAGTCATTGGCAAAAAAGAAAATATAAAAAAAATTATTAATCAGTTAACATTATAACTTATTAAGGACTTTTATTATAATAAAATGGTTAAGATATAGCCACGCAACCCATCTAAAGACTTACAATAGTCAAGCCTAAAAATAATTAAAGCAAAGATTAGGGGTGGAACAAGACAAGACCAAGGGCCCCAACATCAAGTTGCAAGTGAAAAAGCATATCTGGTGCCTCGTAATTTAATTTGTTCCCCAAAATCAAACATGCGATGGTTATGAGATCTGTCCCCATTCCAACATTGTTATTAATCATAACATCATTGAAAAAAATGAAGTTGCACGCTCTTTAGAAATTTGACTCATAGCATTCCTAGCCACACGTACCACAAAGTCCAAGCTTTAAATTCAAGAAGCGACCTGAAATGGATGTCGATAGGCTTTGAGAGATGTCTGGCTACAATTCATATAATTACTTTTTACTATTATTATGTGAGTCTAAATTTAGTAATAAAAATCATACATGCAAAAGAGTTGCATTGAAAATATGTGTGCAAAGAGCATTTTTCTTGAAATTCATGTATTCACACACAAAAAAGTCAAATGAATTAAAAATAAGAATTTCTAAGATGTATCAAGGTAAGAAGAGATTCTTACCTATAAGACCTACTTTTATCTTAATGCACGTGTTACACAATCTATTTTAAATTATGATTAATTTAAAAAAAAAAAGATAATAATAATAATAAATGACGGTAAAAGTGAAAAAAAAAAAAAGAATTGTGCAACTATTTCAATCAACAAAAATGGGTTACGTGTGAATAAGGATGAGTAATAGTAGCATTAGGCTTAATGATAAGTTTAAGTCTTAACAAAGAAGAAAAGGTGAGAAAGGACAAATTGATTAGCGGCTAAATTAGATGCTCAAGTCATAGTCATAATCGAAACCAACAGTTACTTACAAGAAAGCAGATAAAGAAAACATCACGTTCCCAGCCGTAAAGGATTCCAGACTAAACCAACATTATGCAGCCCTCAAATAAATCACCAATAAATCTATGTTTTCGTTTAACCTTTACATATGTGATGCAAATTCCCTCAAATGGATGGATAAAAATAAAAAAGAGTTTCTTTTTTTTTTTTTTCCAAGAGGAGAAAACAGATAAAAGGGGGGAAAAAAAGAGAAAAAAAAAAGGTCAGTGAGAGTATTACTATATGCACAACAAAGAACAAAACTTCATCCCTACACTCCTAAAGATCAAGAAAATACCAAAAAGATGATAAAATAAGAAGGAAAAACCAGATAACTAATGAAGAATTAAGCTTTTATACAATAATATAACTGCAAATCTGTTTCCTTTTATTTTCATCTACTTCTTCATGGCTAGTTTACCACTAGCTCTCACCACTCCAACAGATGTTGAAGATGAAGATGATGACATTGCAGACCTATCAAACTCTTCTTTGTCTTCATTGAATGCCTTACCCAGAACTTCTTGGAGCTCCATGTACCGTCTCCGCTTCACTTCACGTTCTTCTGGAGTGTCATTTCCCATACATGCAAGCTGAGACAAGTCATCAGCATCCATGATCTTATTCAGTACTTCGGAGCAACGTGGGAAGAAGCGCTTCCCCAATTCAACTGCATATGGATAGCGAGAAAACCCCAAATGTTAGCTTGAAGGACACGCATAGTTTGAACATGTATTTCTTATGGTTTGCTTGGAAGTCAGGGAAATGGAGCGATATTTATCTATTTTTAGTGTTCTTTTGGAGGATAACTTTCCCTTTCATTCTTTTCTATCCAAACAGATGATTGCTATTCCTGAGATAAGAATTGCTTTCACTTATTGGAAGCACTCAAAAGTCATAGATGTGAAGCATCAATTACCAGTCCTAGATAGTGCTCTCATCCTGCTCAGATGCTCCTCCTTCATTTTGAAAGGTGCCTCGTTTAAGTCCACAGTTGACCGCTTGGCATCACTAATGCTTTTAGAGTAAATTTCTGCTAATGGAAATTCAGAAGTGCCATCAACCTGAGCAATGTCCATCACAACTTTTGCTTCCATGGGGAACAGAAGCTTTGCCAGTCCAACTGAGAAAAAAAAAATTAATCAATCAATGTCATAATAACCAGAGTTTGCTTGAAACTAAAGATATTGAAGTTCCTCCCTGATCATTGCTAATAGCCAGTTGAGACTCAAATGGAATGACATGTTACCCTAAATCAGAAGTTAAATAAAAAGACAAGTTTTTGATTCTGCTGTAAAGCATTGTGCAGCAGAAAAAGAAACCTAATTCATCATGTACCACATCAGGGTGCTATTTGCAAGAGTTGGATGCTGCAAGATATTGCCATAAACCCAGCAACAGTAGATTGCAGAATGTTTTCGGTTCATTACATAGTATCATACCAGAGTGAAAAAGTGTTTGCCTCAGACTAAGAAAATATATCACTATCTATGGCTTGATTATTCTACACAAATGAACATAAAAATCATAATCACTACACATAACTTCATTACACTTTTCCTTTTTCCTTCCAAATCAGGCAGGAAGGGGGGAACATTTGACAAGCTCAGGGTTTGAAGTCTGAACCCCTGACCTGGGGCTTACAAGCCAACAATCCTTTATTACAATGATCAATGTTATTTTAAAGGATCCCCTCATTTTTACACTCCCAGAGTCAAATAGGTGTAAATGGCTAGACTAAATTTGCAATTTTAGTGAATAATGCCACATAAAACTTCTGATACCACATTCAAGAAACCAGTAAGTGTAACTAACGTACATCAAAGCCATAAATGATAAAGAATTATATTTTTATAAAAACAATGTATGGACTTTGAGCCAGTAGGAAAATTACCTCTATTTTCAAGGTACAACAATTTCATGCGCAAATCATCCCCTGCCACAGCAAGCGAAAGTGATGCCTCCCCAAGTAAAGGTTCTCTTCTTTCAGCTTGCTCCAATATCTCTATGCACAATCGATCTTTAGAAGACGCCTTTCCTTCATCTGCAGATTTATAATAATCCACAGCCTTAGTAAGACGCTTAGCAATCTGGAGAGCTTTCCTACCATCCAATGTAAGCTCAGAAGGCTGAGCTCCCTTTGTCAAGAGAGAAACTATAATCTTGGGATCTTTCCTCATTGCAGCAATGTGCAGCACACTGTAACCCCTTTGATTCTTATGATTCACATCAGCAAGTCCATGATCGAGAAGTTCAGTTGTGGTCTTTGAATCACAGTATGCGACAGCATAGTGAAGAGCATAAGCATCATCCAGATTAGTATGCCCCTCTTTCAAGAGCATTCGGACTAATTCCACGTCATCAGAATCAAGAGCTCTATGTATTCTTTTTACATGTTTGTCAGGAAAACTGGTGCTTTCAGGCCTGTCCAGGCCAAGTTCCACACGTTTATCTATTATTTGTTTTACAATGTGTTGGGGCAATGCTTTATCAAAAGTGATGATATCAACGTCAGATTTAACCATCATCTCAGTACACCTCGACAGCAGTCTTTCACATGGTTTACCGCATATATTTGCAACAGATAGAACCAACAAGAGGTCATCTACTGCAACCTTGTCAACAACGTCAAGTAGATATCTCTGCAACGCAGGTTGTTTTTGAAACTCAGTCTCCATGATATTTTCTATACGATGTAAGGAAATATCTCCACTCTATTATCTTAATTAATTGCAAATTGTAAAGCAAATATCAGTATAAAAAGCATCCAAACAATCCAAGGGTAAAAACTTGTGCCAGATTGTTGCATGCGGTATTCACCAGTGCAAACAACGGTATTAAGCATTGGATGTACTAAAAATAGATGAGAGCCAGTCATGATAGGTACCTCTAAAATGTCGATATTTCCAAAATCAGACAGGAGCTTCTTTAAAAGTTAGACTTCCATGCTCAAACAAATCACTTTAGACAAAGTAACCTTAACACGAACAAGCCCCAACAAATGACTATTTGGGCTATCTATGTAAGAAAGGACTCATGCATAAATGGAAGATGTATCTGCTTTTGCAACAAGGGAAAATATTTAGCAAAGTTCAACAAAGATTCTACTGACTAAATGGTTAACAGAAAGACAGAAAAAGTAATTTGGTTTGCTACCAAGTCCAAATTCTTACAATTGAATATCACTGACTATAACTGAAAGACAGAAAAAGTAATTTGGTTTGTTGCCAAGTCCAAATTCTTACATATGAATATCACTGACTATAACAGAAAGACAGAAAAAGTAAATCCCGTCCAAAATTTTTGTAGCATAAATATTCAATTTTTTTTCTTATTGCTATTTTTGGAAAGGAAATCACAATTTTTATAGGGATTCTTTAAAGTAATACAATCGCAATGTATCAAAAGCCATGTCAGATATTGTATATTTGTGTCTATCAAAATTCATAAAAAAAGAACACAGAGACATAAGAAGGCAAAAAATTGAGCCTCACTTGCCTGATAAAGAGTAACCAACTCAGATATCTGAAAAGTGAAAGAAGCATAAAGCACTTGAACCATGAAATCCACTGCAGGCCTACACCCAAAATGGAAGCAATCATCATCCGCACAAACACAAACCCCTTTCAGCGACGGCCTCACTCTCCCACTGTACAAAAAACCCAATACAGCCACAAGCGCATCGTATCCAACATCATATTCCTTAGCCAATTTCTTCACTTCAAACAACGCTCCTCTCTCCTTCGCAACCGAGCTCGAAAAAATACCCTTGAAGAAAGGACTCCTCGCCGATAGAATACAGCGATGGACGGAAACTTCTCTGCCATCACTGAGTACGATTTTGGCATCAGTGAAGAAATCAAAATCAGGGGTTCCGAAGATTGATTCGAGGTTGTCTGATAGGCGCCTGAGAGCTGCAATATCTGGAGCTGGAAGCTCTGAAGTAGAATGGGTTTCGCCATGATTAACAATACAGCATATGCCGCTACTATTGCTGATTTCGTTCGAATCCGAGAACCCAACTCGAGAATCCATGGCAGGAAGAGTCTAGGGACTAAGCAGCCATTGAAAACGGAAGAAAGTTCAAAACTTCGAGGCTTCACAGAAGATTAAATTTGGACATAGAAGAGAAGAGGCCAAGACCCTTTTAAGCAAGGAAACGGAAGAGAGAGGAAGGTATTCTAATGGCTATGCATATCCAAAGGGCATGAAATTGAGGAGAAAAAAATGGCATGAATTTGCAGAGAATAAGAGGTCAGAAGGGAGAGAGAATGAGGTTGCATCATGAAGAAACATGGGTGACGAAGAAGAAGAAGAACAGGGAGCTATAGCATGGGGAAGACTTTAAAAGCTGAAATTCAACGACGCATATAGATTTGTCCGCACATCATAGATTCCGAATCATAGTTTTCCTTTAATCACAACAGACAACAGCCTTGTATTCAGCCCAAATCTATCCCTTTCATTCTCTTGATAAATTGGGACCCCATGATAATTGGTTGTCCCCTTTGTTTTTGGATGGATAAGATTTGCCAAAAGGGACTTTACGGTAGGCACATGTGACATTACGAGGCTGTAACAGCGAGTACAATGTTCACTCCCTCATGTTATCAGCGGACGTAAATAGAAAATAGATCTTTTTTGGCGAAGCTGAAATTAATATGCCTGTTTATGTGATGACCTCAATGATAAGTTATGCAGCTACTTACGTGTGAACAGTTTGATTATTGGAGTGGTGAGATAAAGATGGGCCACAAAAGGATGGAATAGACGTCAACATGAGTTCATGACCACCGGCTTGGTGCCTTTATGCCTTTTTTTTTTTTTTAATTGCTTCTCAGCTGCATGGAGGGCCTGCCTTCGCTTGTAAGGCATTCCGTAGTCAGCCATATATGCATGAATATGGAAGCATAATCATTAGATGATATGGATCACTACAGAAAAAAAAAAAAAACAATAGTTGCCCTCATGATTTTAAATTGAAATTCATTATTGTAATACTGCATCATATATATATTTTCTGTTACTACAGCAGCACAACTATAATCATTGTCACAATTTAAAACGATGATTTTATAGGATGTGAGGCTTATTTTGTGGCATTAGTTTGATTGAAATAATTTTGATTTGATGGGTGATATCTCATCATGCATAGGGAAATATAATCATTTGTTGGAAGTAAACAGGAAAAAGGTGTCGGACCATTTATTAAATAATTTATTGGACGATAATGATGTGTTGTTTAATATACCTATCTATTAATAAGTTTTTATCATTGCCTGAATAAATTAAACATGAGTTGAAAGTGGATGTTTGGCTGAAAGTCAGCATAGATGACATGAGTTAAGAGGGATTCAACAGGCTGCTCAAAAGACAGAAAAAAATATCAGATTGTGTACTCGAAAGCACATATATAACCTTCTTTGGTTCAACTGCCAAATCTACTTTAAACCAATCCTCAAGCAGGCTTGTCAAGAAAAGCCCGTTTGCAAAGCAAAGCAACTAGTTCTCAAAGCACTTCAGGGCTGAAGCAAGAAAATTATGCTATATTGACAGAAAAATAAGTTCAGTTAGAAAACTCACTGCTACAAGGCGACCGAAGAATGAACAATGCTAATGACAAATAAAAGTTCACATCTTTCTATAATAAAGAATAACAAAGAACATTTGTGCAATTGATATCAGTTTTCCTTATATGCACAAGGTTACTGCTATCTCTGGCAGGGACACTAACTTTCATCAACCAGTCGATCTGAATCCACTGTCATTCACGAGCAAGGGAAGATAATGGTCATTTTTCTTTCTTGGGAAGCACTGCTTCAAAAATCGCTTCAAATTCTTCTTTTACTCTCTCAAAGACATTTGGGCCTTTTACATCTTCAATGGGGGTATTCTCGTCAATGTCATCACTCATTCCATGAGTTTCTTTGTGATGATGATGATGTTGCGACTTATCATGATGGATAATCGCTTCAATCTCTTCCTTAGCTCTCTCAAAAAGGTTAGCTGCCTTTGCATCTGCATCTTTTTCTGCCAATACAAATTGCGTCATAAACAGAATTTTTACCTTAACTCACATATTCAAGCCAACATATGCTTTTACTTATTTAAGAGGGGTGAAAGGGGTGAAAGTGATTTTTTGCTTTCACACAGTATCAATGAAATATAAAGGAATAATTCCTATGGATTTCAGAAATAAAAAGAGTAAGGTACTAAAACGACTTCCACATGATGAAAATTCTTGAAGGCAATGCATTACTGCTTTCTATAAATGCCATTATGGCAATAGCGTGTATGTCAACAATCTCCAAATGCTCAAACTAAACATTTTCAGGAAATAGCATACCTGATGGAGAGTCTGAGGTTTCATGTTCATGTTTTGACTCAGTCTTTAGAGCTTCATCCCTATATTATGTATCATCACAAACCAAGAAAAGAATAAATCAAAATATTTCAAATTTTGATATCTGCTTCAGCTTGCCAAATTGGACAAGAAAAGAGAGAATGATTTCAAAACCTTTTATCATGACGTGAAGATTCTTTCTTTTGATGGAACACCTGAGCAATGGCTTCAAACTCCTCCTTTGCTCGCTCAAACACATTTGGAGCCTTAACATTATCAACTGAGGTTTTCTCATCGATGCTATTATCCTGTCCATGAGTTTCTTTGTGATGGCAGCAAGGTGACTTATAAGGATGCAATATAGCTTCAAATTCTTCCTTTGCTCTTTCTAGCAAATTGGGTGCCTGTACTTCTTTATCTGCTACCAGATAAAGATATCATCCATTTATATCCATGTAAGCACTATACTAATACTACTAGTCCTAGCATTGACTGCAAAAACTAAAAACATATGCATATTGTTTTACAGTAATAGAAAAGAATTTGTTTGACTTTCTCCCATTCACGTAAACTTTTTTAGGGATTCTAAGTGACAAAAAAAATAAAAATAAAAAATATAATGCTTCACATTAGGAAGAGGAAAAAAGGACACCCAACAACGAAAAATCTCATCTTTGTTGTTAGAAAAACAAACCACATAATTTATGATCAGTCACTGACAGAATACGAAGGAGTGAGCAGAAACAAATTCAAGTTCTAACAAACCCAAACTACAAACTCCATTTCATTTCTAATGGATTTCAGATGCCGAAATTCTAGAAAGAATGATTCAATCACAACTAAATCTCAACATCCTCACCTGAGAAAGAGTTCTTCTGATCGGGCTTGGAATCGGCCATCAGATTTGAACAATGACGGATTCGAGGAGAAAAACAGCGTAGGGTGTTGAGATTTCAGAGATAGTTTGTTTTTTATGAGTAGCAATTAGCAGCATCCAAATGGGGAAAGCGAGAATGCAATCGATACGTTTCAGACAAAGCAGCGCTTCACCAACTTGAAAACAGCCCCTGGCGGGTCTTGGGAGTTGTTCACAAGAATATTAAGGTTGGCCACTCTGTCATCAAGTCAGAAACAAGTTTTTTCTTCCGAGAATTTTTTTTGGTATGATTATGGGCCTCTGTTTCGGGCCTGAATGAATTGAAGGTTTTCTGGGCCGTTGTATGTCAGTTTATAGGTTGATTATGGGCCTCCATGTAAAGCTTCCTGGTCTACATTTTCTCCCCCCCCCCCGCCTTTTGGTGAAAAAAAAACTCGTGGTAGAATAGTGTCTCACATTAAATCATTTAAATCAATTTTTTTAAATATCCAATCAATTGATGTTTGAATTCCTAGTAAGGAGTGTTTAGAAATTATTTTATTTAAAATACACCTGTGAAATCATTAATGATTTTATGTAATATATTAAATATAGATATAAATAAGAATTTCTCCATTAGTAAAGTTTAAAAACTATGATGCCTTCTGCTAAAAAGAAAGATATATGAGAGTGTCATGCATGGTTTATTGATCTTATAAAATTAAGGGAGCCATAGTGTTAACCTATGGAGTCAAAATTTACGTAAAATTAATTTAAAATCATATTTATCTGTTTTGTAAAAGTTGGATGTGAGATTGTGTGTGAGTGGACCATTGTCTTATTTTCTCATGCTCGGATACCTCTCAAGGGAGGAAGATGAAGTGGGATATGAGGAGGATTGTTGGAATAATTTTTTTTTTATGTTTATAGTATAAAATATTAAGATAATAAAAAATATTTTATTTATTTAATATTATATATAAAAAATATAATAAAAAATAGTTATATATTATTTTAAAAAGAAAATTATTTTTTTCATTGTCATCATATTATATATTATTTATTAATCATAAAATATATAAAAATCATATGACAATCTTTTATTATGTATAAATTAATAAGATTTTATTGAAAAAAATATCTTCAAAAAAATAAAAGTAACCTGTGATGTCGTAATTCTAAAATACACAAGTTTATGCTGATCGACCAGATTGGTTCTCATTTGAATATTAAAATCTCCCTACCTCATTTTCATAACAAATTTTCACTCTCACTTTCTCTTGATGGGTGTTTGGTATACTGATTCTTTTTTCATTATTCGAAATCATGTTTCCTGAGAATCATGATTTTTAGGAATGTTAAAAATGTATTTGGTTTATCTTAAATATTCCTGGTAATGTTAGACATGCCCACGTTTGATTCTAATGTAACTTTCTTGTGAATTTTGGCATTTTTGATAAAAAATACCCCTATCTATTTAAGTTAAAAAATAGAGAGGATGAGATAAAAGTGCGAGAGAAATGATAAGAGATAAAGTGTGAGAGATAGGATAAAAGAGAAAGTGAGACAGAGGGGATGAAAGATAAAGGATGAGAAAAATGATGAGAGAGGGGATGAGAGAGAAAGAGAATAAGAGAGAGTGAGAGAGGAGATGAGAGAAAAAGTATGAGAGAGGATGTGAAAGAAAGGATGAGAGAGAAAGTAAGAGAGAGGATGAGAGAGAAAGTGAAAGAATGGGTGAAAGAGAAAGAGAATAAGAGAGAGAGTGAGCGAGGGGATGAGAGAGAAATTGTGAGCGAGGGGATGAGAGAGAAAGTGTGATAGAAAGGATAAGAGAGAAAGTGTGAGAAAGGATAAGAGAAAAAGGTTGAGAGGGGATGGGAGAGAAAGTATGAGAGAAAGATAATAAGAGAGAGAATGAGAGAGGGATAAGAGAGAAAGTGTGAAGGAAAAGATGAGAAAGAAAGTGAGAGATGGGATGAGAGAGAAAGTGTGAGAGAGGATGAGAGAGAAAGTGAAAGATATATATATCTTTTTTTTCACAAAAATATTCTCATGCCCATGGAAAACTAAGAATCTCACCTTCCCCCACGAGAATGTTTTTGTGGAAAAGTTACTAAAAATGATTCCTGGAAAACAATGTTTCCTGAGAAATAATGTTTTCTGAGAATCTTTTTTTTAGAAAAACTGCATACTAAACATAGAAAACAATATTTTCCAAACTAAGATTCCTAGGAAAGTAAAAATTTTCTCCCTAACAAACGCGCCCTAAATATAACACATACAAGAGCATCAATGGAACCCGTACTTGTGGTTGCAGTTCAATCAGACAGTTAGGATGTTATATCAACTAAATTGTCTTGAGGCAACTAATGATACAAGATCTTGTGAAGCAGTTCCTTTGTATTTTCCCTCACTTGATCACATTGGTACTGATATACTTAGAGCCGTTGTTTTGTTCGTTTTCTTTAATAATGTTATTTTCACTTTTTTTTATTTCCATCTTTCCGTCCATTCTCTCTAAAAAATTAAACGAGTGGAAGAATTTTTTTTTATAAAATACAAATAACTCTCCCAAATTAAAATTCAGTGTCACATAATTCTTTTAAAATTTCAAATTCAACAAATAACCTTTTTAAAATTTTTAAAAAATTAAAATTATTAAAATTCTAGTTTAAAGAAACATAAAAAAGGAGATGAGTTATGACTCTTTTTAATTATTTTTTAATGCAATAAATTAAAAATATTGAAAAAAATGACAAAATACATATTTTGTTTCCTAACTTTCACAAAAATTTATTTTTATATTCTAAGAATTATTCTAAATAATTTTATCCCGTAATTTTTAAAAAGGATACAATGTCACTCACGGTGCCTAGTTTTTTAACAAAAATTCATACTTAACATACAATCTGACATCCTACTTGATATAAAATGAATTAAATGTTCAATAAATAATCAAAATATATTGAAGGAAAGAAAATTAAACTGTTAATCCATTTTAAAAAAACATAAAATAAAATTAATTTATTTACTTTTTAAAGAAAAATAATGTTTTGATGCTTTATTATATGTTTAAAATATATTTTATATCAATTAGGATGCTAGATTATGAGTCATGTAACAATTTATGTTAATAAACTTATTGTAGCTAACATTATGAGTAACATTATGTAGTTTCCAAAAGTTAAAGGGTAAAATTGTCTAAAATGATTCTTACGGGACAAGAATGATATTTGTGTGAGAATTAGAGAATTAATAATATATTTTAGCAAATAAAAAAACACATACATCATTTTTTCAAATATAGTCAAACCAAATTTTAGATTATTGAAAGTGTTTGCTTTTAGTTATGCTATGAACATATTAAATAATTCAAAAGAAAATATATCTATAAATTAGTTAAAATTCATATAAAAAATAATTAGAAAGAGTTGTAGATATCTTATATACATTTTTCTATTTTTTTAATTGAGATTTTAATATTTTTTAATTTTTTAAAAACTTGAAAAAATTATTGATAAGATATGAAACATTGAGAAGTTATATGACATTAAACCTTGCTTTTAAAGGGGTTATTTGTAATTTTCTTCGTATTTAGAATCTGGCATTTACATACAATACTTCTAAAGTATTTTATGAGTATTCTTATATATAAATATAAATTTTATATACCCAGCTGTCACAAAATTACTTTGATCATTGGAACGTTGTTTGAGTTTTAATCTAAGAGCAATTAAATCATAATTTTGAATTGCAGACTACAGCATCGACCACAGTTACAATAATATGATTATGAAGATTTGGACGCAACAAACAGCAATTATGGAAGAAATTGGTACCGCAACAATTATGATGCGAAATAAAATTATTTGAAATGCAGTTGCTACAATTTCTATTATGACCCTACTGCCATTTTACGGTTCAAAGTGTTTCTTAGCTGGCATTTGATTTTGGTGAACTTACATTCACAGGAAAGGATACATTTTGAAAAATGTAATTTTTGAAAACATGATTCTTATAATTGATTCATTGTAAATATTTTTAAAAATATTTTATCGTTTGATTCATATTTTATATTGTTAGAATAAAAATTTATTATAAATTGCAATACCTATTAAGTTAATAATTTCAAATTATTTTTAATTAAAAATAAATAAATAAAAATTTTAATATCTAATAATTTAAAATTTAACATGTGAAAATTCATTTAATGATAATTAGAAAAGTAGAACAACCAAAATAATACATTAAATGGATCCTGGCTTTTATCACGGTCTACAAAAGCTTTGGCCCTGTTTGGCAGGGTGTTTTTTTGTTTTTAAAAACAGTTTTCTTGTTTTTCTATTTTCTGAAAACAAAAAAACTTGTTTGGCAGCTTGTTTTCAAAAACTGTTTTTCAAAAATTGTTTTCAAAAACAGAAACTAAAAAACAGTTTTCAGGAAACAGTA
>JANHAO010010806.1:0-17396 GCA_026873985.1 Saraca asoca | reverse complement strand
GTTGTTTGAAAACCCTTAGCTTTTGGAATAAATTAGCATGAATAACTTGATAGAAGGTTTGTTATGAGTTTGCCCTTAAGTAAAATTTCTCCTCCATTGTCTAAACACCTTGAGCTATGGTTAGAAATTCATTGTCTAAACACCTTTTAAAGGCCTAAGATTTTGAAAATTGGCTTAGAGAACATTTTAAGGTTACAATTAGTGAACCAAGCAACTAGAAGGAGCTGAGGGAAATAGTATAACTAAGGCTCAAGTTTGGGGGAGGAGTTAAAAAAAAAATTATGGTGAAAGAAATGTGCTAAAATTGTTATCTACTCCTCTACTTTGAGTTGCTTAGTAACCAGGAGTATGCATGTGCCCCATGTGTGCTTTTGCATCAAACAACAACTCAAGGCATGAGTATGCTAGCAATTCTTAAACATAGCCTTGCTGAGTAATTGGGTGTCTTCATCACAAATGTTAGCGTAAAAAAGCAAGAGCAATGTGAATATGCATTAGCAGCTCTGAATCATGGCTTTGTTGAGTAACCAAGTGTCTTCATCATATGTTAGATGACCAATCAATTGTATTAGCCCATCACGATTAACAGCAAATTTGAGCACCAGAATGCCTCTACTGGTGACAAATTTGAGCACCAGAGTGCCTGAGTAGTTTGGATGCACCTTGGTCTACATAAGATTTTAGTACTCAAGTAGGTCACACGGATGCAGCTTAGCTAGCACTTCCTGGATACGGAGTCTTGGTAGGTCGCATGGATGCATCTTCATCTGTGTAAGAGTTTGATGCCAGGTAGGTTGCACGGATGCGCCTCAGCTAGCACTTCTTGGACGCGGAGTCTCAGTAGGTTACATGGATGTGCCTTGGTTCATGCAAGAGTTTGGTGCTTAGATAGGTCGCATGGATACACCTCAACTAACACTTCTCATATGTGGGGTCTCGATAGGTCGCACGGATATGCCCGGTCCACACAAGAGGTTGGTGCCTAGGGAGGTCGCACTAATGCACCTTAGCTAGTACTTCTTGGATGCAGGGTCTCGATAGGTCACACAAATGTGCCTTGGTTCATGCAAGAGTTTGGTGCCTAGGTAGGTCACATGGATGCGCCTCAACTAGCACTTCTTGGATGTAGAATGGGTTAGGGGCTATAGCCCATTACTCTCGATCTGCAATCTTATGGTCCGTTTAGCATGCTTTCACTCACTTTGTCTATGATTCTTGGGTTTCTGCCACTATCCTGTGTAATCATTTCTGCCTTGGAAAGTGTCTTTGCCAAGCTAGTGACAACTTATAGTTAGTGCTCAGCGAATTGTCGGATTATGGGTATTTGATGGGTCCCTAAATCCAACGATGAAACTTTGCATAATATAACTTGAGGAGAACTCTTTTCCCCTTTCATTTATCATTTGAAATTCAAAGCTCTTAGACTCTTCCTCTTTATTTTCTTAGTCAAGCTTGCATCCATTCGTCACTGTCTACCATTGTTGGTGTTGTTCCTGCCCACCAGGTTTGTGATTCATGTTCTGTTCTCCAAAAGCCAGTTCTGTGCACTTCTCAGACCTTTTTCTCCAGTTGAAATAGTGTGTTTTCTCTCTTTAATCTATGGTCTCTATATGTTGTTGTTTTATGGTTTGTGTGAGGCTTGTTTGCATGTGGTTGGAAGATCTGAAATGTTGGTTGAAGCTATTTGTTTGTGCATTTTCTTTGTGTTTGGTTTAGCTCTCCTGTTTGATTTGTTAGTAGACTTTAAGGTTTTTGATTGCCGTTTTGAATTCCTCATCAGTTTTTTAGGTTCTAGTGTCCCAATGGTTAAGCCCCCATTGACTTCTAGAGTTTGGGCCTTAGATGTGGTGACCTGAGGCGTATGTGTAGCCTGCTATATAGGAAATTGGTAGTCTTATTTTTTTTTATATGGTCTACCTTCAGTGACCTAACCACCCCATCTTTTTCATATGGATGGTAGCTCACAAATGTCGAAGTCATTAAATAGGAAGTGATGAAGAACCTAACTCCCTAACCCAGAGTGTGGGGCTGGTGCGGCACATTAGCGAAGCGAGCTCAAGGAGTGTTAAGGTCACCGGAGAGTTCAGAGCTCATTTAGACCCTGTTAGGGGCTTAGAGGCTGCTACCAGTCAGTGACCTTCAAGTTGTTCAGTGTTCAATTAACATATTTCAACTGTCAGCTTTCATGAGTTCCAGACCACGATCCGAACATTTCAGCTCCCTAAAAGATGTTGCGTCATGGAACCCTCCCCAGACGATTATGCTATTTATCCACCCCGGAGGTTCATTGTCATTATTACCAACACCTTATCGTTGGGTTTAGGTTCCCGGTGCACCCGTACATCATTAACTTTCTGAATAAAGTCAAACTTTGCCTCTTCCAGCTTACCCCGAACTCCTATGCCCAGCTCACTTCCTTGGCACTAATATATCTGAAGAACAATCTCCCACCACCATCGACCGAGGTTCTTTGCTACTTGTACAACATTAGGAGTGCGGGCTCGCTGGATGGGATTTATTATCTTTTGTCTCGGCCAACTGAGCATAAGAAAGTCTTACCACAGGGTGATGCCAAAGGGAAATTCAACGTGGGGAATTACAAAACTCGTTAGTTTTATGTATCTTATTTATCCCTGCGTGACCTTAAAAATTTTGATTTTGTCTCTACTCCTAGTGGGCGACCTTAGAATGTGCGAGTTTGATGACTTATTCATATTCATTTCTTTGATTCTAACACTTTTTAGTCTTGCATATGGAACCAGCAAGAAGCCAACCCTTGAGGCTGAGGAGCTTGGGGTTTTAGATCAGTTCGCTACTTCAGATGATCCCTAGAATAACATCCATGTTGACGAGAGTCTTCTATGCTCCCACAAGCTCATTCTAGCTTTAGGTATCGAGCTCACTAGGGAGATAGGAGTCTGTCAGGTTAAAGAGATCAACCTAGCAAATTTTAAGGATTAGGAAAATATAATGAAGCTCATCCTCATGAGGCTACCACCTAATCTTGATGAGGAGACCTCACCAATTTCTGATGCTGATGTACCCTCTATTGCTAAAAGCCAACCTTTGGCCTTGGTAGCAACACATTTACAGGAGTTGATTTCTTCCTTGCATCCTGAGGTGGTTGTCGCAGCTAAGGTCACCCCCCTCTTTGAGCCCCCTGCCAAAAAATGAAAAAGGGACAAGGGGAAGAAAAAGGTTGTTCCTGCCCGAAAGCGAGTGGTACCAGAGGTCAAGGCCGAGGAGTAGCCCACTGGACTTGGCCCAAGGATGAAAGAGTATCTCAACCTTCTTTTGGATAATATCGACATGATCCTGGGCCTCGCAACAAGGTCAAAGTGTTAGAGTTAGAAGACTCATCGACTGGAGGGTTGGTGAGCTATGCATCTTGTCTTAGTTTACTAGTAAGTAGAGTCTTTTTACCCCAATCCTTTTGTTTTCTTCTTAATCTAACTTGACTATCTATTTCCTTAGAACTCGTTCACAATGATGAAGCTGAACAAGATGCTTCAAGCTCAAGCTGAGGAGAAGGTAAGCCTTGTAGATGATTAGACTGTCGTCACCACTAAGATGTTGGAATTGAGGGAAAAGGCGAAAGACACCGAGGTCACCCTATCTTAGGAAGTGGCAAACCACGAGGCTATCATAGTGGACCTCGGCATAACAGTCAATGACTTGAGAAAAATAAGGATCGATCTAGACTTGGCTCTTCAACAGGCCAAGTTAGCCATGAAGCAAGCTGAGATAGTGGAACAGCGAGCTGGGGCAGTGGAGTAGCAAGCTAAGGCAGTGGAGCAGTGAGCTGAGGTTGCTGCGAAGGGGCTCGAGGTGGCTAGGGAGGAGGTTGCTAAGGTTAAAGCAGAGACTGCCTTGCTAGTTGCAGAGGTAGCAAAGAAGGAAAAATATTGGAGCAATATTTGGAGATGGACTTCTCCTTTTTTGGAAAGGATGCCCTTGAGGCTGTTGAATGCTTCAAGAGGAAGGCTGCTAAGGCCAGATCTTCCAAAAAGGATGTGAAGCCTGTAGCTGAAGCTCCTTCTACTGAGGGTGCTGCCTAAAAAGAGAACGGTTTGCAGGTTGTGGAAGCCACTGGAGATCACGTGATAGGTGACCCTGTAGTTCCTCTTGCTAACCCTTTGCCCCAAGAAGGCCTAGTTCGTGAAGATCCAGTTTCTTAGACTATGACCTTTTGTAACTTTGTATTTCTTTTCTCGAATTTTGCATTTATTTCTAGACTTTGTATAAATTTGCTTCGTTGGAAGGAACATCGAATGAACTTTAGTGCTATTTTTATTTGTTTTCTCTCATTCTCTATACTCGAATGCCCCATATGCTTAACTTGATGAATTTATGTGAAAATGAATACCCAATGTGTTGCACTTTAGCTAACACCCTTCTTCTGTGGCATAACTTGCTTCCCGTGCAAGACTTTATTGAGGTTTTATTAAAAAACAATCAAATACATGCGTATAGATTTAATGAAACACTTAAGTGTTTTTGCTAATTTTCTAAAATAATTTACAAAATTCGAGTCCCTGCTGATAGTATGGGCGGAGATGCTTAACATTCCAAGCTTGAGGAAATTCTATCCCCTCCATGTCCGCCAGGTGATAAGCCTTATTGCTAATGACTTTCTTAACGAGGTACGAGCCTTCCTAGTTTGGTCCTAGGGTCCCTTCATTGGCCTTACAAGCTCCAGGGAGAGCGAGGCACAGAACAAGATCACTAGATTTGTAGCTTCAAGCTTAAACTTTTTGGTTGTAGTATCTCACGACCCATTACTGGTAGGTCATGATCCTAAGGCAAGCTTTTTCCCTTGTCTCTTCTATTAAATCGAGATTCGTAGCGAGCAGTTAGTTGTTGTCTTCTAGATTAAAAGTAATCCTTCATTGTGACTCTACCTCAAGTTCTGTTGGGATCATTGCCTTAGATCCATATACCATCGAGAAGGGAGTTTCTTTTGTAGTGTTGCAGATTGTGGTTCTGTAAGCCTAGAGCACTTTCGTTAACCCGTGCTCCCTTCTTAGCCTCCAGCCTCTTCTTCAAGATCTGTTTAATGATCTTATTAAC
The DNA here is from genome assembly GCA_026873985.1 of Saraca asoca. Lineage (NCBI taxonomy): Eukaryota > Viridiplantae > Streptophyta > Magnoliopsida > Fabales > Fabaceae > Saraca > Saraca asoca. The sequence continues at coordinate 12,326 of JANHAO010010806.1, read as the reverse complement.
AGCTTCAACTTTTCTGTTGATGGTCTACAACTGAGAAACTCTTTGTGATTTTGAGTTCATCGCAGAACTTGATGAATTGCTCACTATTGAACTGGGTCCCATTATCAGTTACAATCTATTAAGAGACTCCAAATCTGCAAATGATGTTACTCCAGACAAACTTCTTAATCTTTATGGAAAAGATCTTCGTGAGCTCTTTTGCCTCTACCCACTTGGTGAAATAATCCACAACTACTACTGCATGTTTGCAATTTTCACGAGCTAGAGGGAGTGGTCAAATTAGGTCTATGCCCCAGATAGAAAAGGGCCATAGACTAACCATTTGCTGCAGGTAGGCTCACAGGGCTCACGGGATCTTTGTGAATCTCTAACATTTGTTACATTTCTCAACAAGATCAATAGCATCTTACTTCATTAAGGGCCAATAGAACCCCTGCCAGAGAGCCTTTTGAGCTAGAGATAGCCCCCCCAACGTGATTTTCGCAATAGTCAGCATGAATTTCTTTCAGGATAGCGTCACAGTCTTGGCCATCAATGCATCGTAAGAGCAGAGTTGAAAATTCTCTTTTGTACAACACATCATCATCTGGCCACTTAAGCTCGCAATCATTGTGCCTCCAGCTTATTTTCTAGTAGTATATTATTCTTTGAGTAATTAATGATTGGGCCCAACCATGAGTCCTAGGTCATGGCAATTACCATTATAATGTCCTTTTGTTCTATACTTGAGGATGAGAGGAACTTTACTTGGATCGCACCCAAGAAGTTAACGTCTTTAGTCGTAGCTAGGCGAGCTAAAGCATCAGCATGCATGTTTTGGGCTCACAGTATTTGGTTAACTTTATATTGTTGGAACAAGCAAAGCAACTCCTGGACCTTCTGTAGGTAGATGGTCATTTTCGATCCCCTATTCTGGTATTTTCCTTGTGCATGGCAAACAACGAGGTGGGAATCACTGAAAATCTTCAACCTTTCAGCTCGCACCTCTTTTGCCAATTATAGTCCGACTATCAATGCTTCAGATTCAACCTTGTTGTTTGTGGCTTGGAAGCCAAACCTTAACTCACAGAGGATTTTGTGCCCTTTAAGACTGACGAGAAGCACCCTTACCCTGACCTTTTGTTTGCTTGACGACCTGTTAACATACAGTTCCCATTATAGAGCTTCTAAAGTTTCTACCTCCTCTTGCATGGGCCCGATGAATTCCGTAATGAAGTCTACTAGAGCTTACCCTTTGGTCACTGGTCTGGGCTTATATTCAATATTGAACTAGGCTAGGTCAATTACCTATTTGAGAAGACAACCGGAGACATCCATCTTTTGCAGGACTTGTCTAAGTGGGAATTGTGTGAGCACTTCTCTGCTATGTACCTAAAAATAAGGTCACAGCTTTCTTGATGCAACTACTAGGCAGTAGGCAAGTTTCTCCATGGGTGAATACCTTGTCTCAGTGTCCAGCAGTCTCTTACTCACGTAATAGATAAGGAACTGGGCTCCACCTTCTTCTTGTATTAGAGTTGTGCTAATGGCGTATTAGGATACTCCTAGATAGATGATTAGTTTCTCACCCTCTTTTGGTTTGGGCAAAAGTAGAGCCCGCTTAAGGTATTATTTGAGCTATTGAAAGGAGACTTTGTATTGCTGCGTCCATTTAAACTTTTTTGCCTTTTTCAGGATGTCAAAGAAAGGCACACATTTATCTGTTGCCTTATAAATAAATTTACTCAGCGCTGCAACCTGGCTATTTAAGCTTTGCACATCGTTAGGCTCAGTGGGGGATCTCATATTAACAAGAGCCTTGATCTTCTTAGGATTTGCTTTGATCCCCCCCTACTATTCACCATGAAGTCAAGGAATTTTTGTGAAGTGACCCCGAATGCACATTTATGAGGATTCAACTTCATTTAGTACTTCCTCAGGATTTAGAACATTTATCCCAGATCTCAGACATAGTTAGTGAGCTACTTAGACTTCACCAACATGTCATCCACATACATCTCCGTCATTTTATCGATTTGATCTTTAAACATCATATTAACTAACCATTGATAGGTTGTCCCCGCATTCTTAAGTTCGAAGGGCATTACTTTGTAGTAGTATAGTCCGCGGTCAGTGATAAATAAGGTGTATTCCTTATCTTGTGTGGCTATAAGGATCTAGTTATATCCCGAGTAAGCATCCATGAAGCCAAGGAGTTTGTGCCTTACTGTTGCATCTACGAGCTGGTCAATTCTTGGTAAAGGGAAGCTAACCTTTGGGCATGCTTTGTTGAGGTTAGTGAAGTCAATACAAGTCCTCCACTTCCCATTTTTCTTCTTTACAAGGGTAGGGTTGGCTACCCAAGTAGGGTAATAAGCTTCTTGGATGAACTTATTTGCCAAAAACTTGTCTGCCTCCTCCTTCAACCTGACATAGCACTCAATAGTCATTGGCCTTCTCTTTTGGCAAACCAGCTTGTGTTGAGGGTCAATATTAAGCTTGTGCGACATAACCCTAGGGCTGATGCCCACCATGTCTTCATGGTTCCAGGTAAAGATGTCTAGATTCACCCTAAGAAACTTAGCCAACTGCATTTTCACATCTAGAGGCAAGTTTTTCCCTAACTTAAGGCATCTTTCTGCATCTTCCTCACTAACCTACACATGTTTAAGCTTTTCCACAGGACCGGTAGCTCGTTTCATGTCCAGCTCATGGGGGTCAAGGTCATGGCTGACCCTCATGGTGCTTATGGCTCGTCACTCTCCACCTCATGGCTCTCTGCTGGATACCATATACATATTTTTCCTTTGCTCCCCAAGTTTGACTGTGTCTTAATAGCAATGCCAGGCTACTTACTGTTCTCCCCGCACATATTCGACTCCGTTGGGGGTCAAGATTTTGATGGTGAGCATCCTAGTTGATGTAAACATGTCCAAGTTATTCATCATGGGTCATCCCAATATCATATTGTAAGTTTAGGGACAGTCTATGACAAAAAAGTCTGCTATGACAATAGCTTGATGGTTCAAGTCCTCTAAAGTAAGTGGGAGTCTAATTTGTCCCACCAGCAATATCTCATCTCCTGTGAGGTCATAGAGGGGCTTAGGGGAAGGCCTTAGCTAGCTTGCACTTAAACCCATCTGATTGAAGCATCTGTTGTACATTACATTGACTAAGCTGCCAGTATCGATCATTATCTTCCTCACTTTGGCATTACCTATCTTAGCCCAGATGATTAATGCATCATTGTGAGGAGCGTGAATTCCTTATACATCTTCTTCTGTGAACACGATGCTATTTGAGGCTGTACTAGCTTTCTTAGTGAGCCTTTCATTATTCTCCATGACTCGTGAGTAGGATGCGGCCCGCTGCCCGCACATAGTGGTCTTGTGACCTATTTGAAGTGCCAGCGATATGAGGTCCACCATGAATGGTGAATATGGTCCTTATCGAGGGTGTTTCCTCATGCTTTGGGGTTTGCTAACATTGATGTTGTGCTGGTTGTTAAGGTCATGGAGGTCGTTATCCTAAAGGGTGCACCAAGTAATCCCTTAAGCAACCTCTCTTAATGAGGTCTTCAATGGCATCTTTGAGCACCCAACAGTATGAAATATTATGCCCGACCTCATTGTAAGAGGCATAAAACTTGTTTCTATTTCTTCACTCTAAAGGAGCTTTTACGGGCTTAGGCTTCTCGAAGTCCTTGTTATCCCTTTCTGTTGCGAAGATCCTGTCTAGAGTGTCCGATAAGACGGTGTAGCTACCGTAGCGACCTTGGCATTGAGGTCACTCACCCCTGGCCCTTTTTGTGACCTGACCACCAGAACCATCTTCTGGCCCTGATTGTTATTCCCACCACCAGCTCTTTTTTACTTCGGCTGGAGCCACTTGCCTCATCCTTCCAGTTGGGCCTCTTTGGACCAAAGGTTTTCTCCTACCTTATCTCCTTGGTAGCTCACTCATAGAACTCACCCAAATCCTTCATCGGAGACTTGTATATATCCTCATACAACTTCCCATCTTTTTGGAGTCCAACTGAGATGGCTGTAAGGATGCTCTCATCTGATGAGTTTTTCACATTGTTAACCTCGTGTCAGAATCAAGTGATGTAGTCTTTCAATGATTCATCCTTCCGTTGAAAGACTGTTGTCAAGTGGCAGGATGGGGCAAGCTATTTCCTGAGCACCTTGTATTGGTTAAGGAACTTCCTCTGGCATTCTTCCTAATTGTGGATACTATGGGCTGGGAGGCTCCTGAACCATGTCCAGGGTATTTCCCCAAGGGTGGCAGGGAAAAAGTGACATTTGACTAACAAGTTGGTGGTTTGGAAATCCATTTAGACATTAAACACGTTCAAGTGGCTATACGGGTCGCTATCTTCATTATATTGTGGGATGTTTAGGACCTCAAACCTGCAAGGAAGAGGTCCTGTTTCAATTTCTCTGGTGAATGGCATCCTCTCCTCATAATTGTCTTGACTGTTTTGAGCCATAGGTATTTTCTCTAGCTATTGCACCATCTAAATCAGCTCTTTGATCACTGGGTCCTGAGTCTCAAACTAATGGCTGGTGGTTTGTCGACTCCTATCACCTCCCTGGTCATAAGATTGGCGATTTGAGACCTTATGCTTCCTGCTATGTTCATGACTGGGAGAGTAACGATCTGACCTACATCCATGCTTAGTCTCTTTCAAGCTTTCTTTGTGACACGAACTCTTACGTCACTAATTGTCTTCTTTATCTTTGTGAGCTCGATCGACTTCTGATCTTAGTCGTGAATTGGACGAGAGGATTGAGCTAGCTTGCTAATGTTCTACTCTAAAAGGCCCTTCTTACTAAGCTCCTGGCTGTTGGACTTCTCCTTTAGGTGCGACGGCCTTAACTCTCTTTACGTGCCCTGGGCCTGTGCCTGCACTAGTGCCCTCACCACATTGGCTAACTCACTCATGGTATTCTCAAGCACCTCCTAGTGTTGGTGTTATGCTTGCATTCCATCAGCTCTAAAGGTGACCAACTGGTGAAGGGTCGGTGGTGCTATGCCAGCGACAGCACCTGTTACGAGGGCAGCAAAAGTGCCTATAGTAGGGAGGACAAAGCCTTTAGTCGGTAACACTTCCCATTGTTGTTGTGCATGACCTTTTGGCTAGCCAGTAGCAGCATCAGTGCTTCTGATAGTTCTTCCTTTTGCCATTGTGGTTGTTCAGCAAATCACAGAAAAAGAGAAAGCAGTTTTGGGGCCCTTATTCTAGCACAAAAATATTGATGATAAAATTTGGTAAGCCCAAATCTTAGTCAACTAGAACAGTTCTATAATCCCTCAAACTGCAAGCTATGGAAGCAAATGTAAACAAGAAGTAGATAGAGAGGAAGGAAAGATAATGGACACTCGAAGCTTTTTATCATAGTTTGGCTAAAGTCAATGTGACCCTTACATTCATAGTGGTTATATTTGCCTTTAGACGGTGGTTTCTCTGTTGTGTATAACAGAATGACAATACAGGAGTTCTCTTACTATTCTGATAGAGTTTCTGCATGTATTTTTTACTATATCTTCGTTACAATGATTCTTCCCTCCTATTTATAAAAACAGGGAGGGTTATAAGTGTAATTTGACAATTTGTAAATCTGTCTATTCTGCCGTATTGGGCAATAAATGCTTAGTAATTCACTATTGGTCTTTGGAGGCTGATGTGTCGATTTTGGGGGCTGACTTGTCAGTTGGAAAAATATGCCTCCAATTGCTGATCAGACTATGGAGTTCTGGGCCCACAGTCATGTTGCTTAGTTGGCAGTCTAGGCTCGCGCTAGGCGACCTACTGGTTGTAGAGGTTGGTTTCACTCCTTGGTTCAATCTGAGATGAGTCCTTTGGTGAATGACTGGGGGTAGAATGTTCTTACTAGTGAGCTGTGATCCATCCTTCGCGAGTTGGAAATTTGGTCTTATCCTGTGCCCTGAGCTCATGATTAACGAGTCGGTGCCTTTGCTGAGCGACCTCAATTTTTAGGTGGTTTAGGCCCTTTCTAGTTAGACTTATCTCTCGTTGGGCCTCAGGTAGCCCATTTTGTATTATCCAAAAAATACCCATAACATAAGTCAAGGAAGTGTAAAAGTCTCTTGATTGTTTCTTTTATTACTCTTATTTCTTCTCTTCTTTATTGACTATTTTAATCTCTCTCTATCTCTCCTTCTTTTTCTCTTTTTCGTCTCCCACTTCTTCTCTTCTTTCTTCGTGATACTTTCTTTCTCCATTTGAACAAAACCTTGGGAAATCACTAGAATAGATTCCAGAGGGGTTTTGGATTAACAATGATAGTATTATTCTTTTACCATTATTTAACAATAATATTAGTAAGGAAGATAAAATTTTTAAAATATATATTCTTCTATTACAATTTTCTAGGGTAAATTACATTCAACTTTCTTGAGGTTAAAACTAATAAGAATTTTCCTCTTGTTTCAAAAACCTAAGTTACCATCCCTTATTTTGATTTTTATACCATAGATTCCCTCTTTTCTTAATTCTCTATTACAATTTTTTGTTAAAGGATGACATCATTGTTAATATAAATAATTTCATACCATAACTACCCTTCAAATATTTAACCTTTGTTTAGTACATCACTAAAGATTTCTTATTTATTTTTCTTCTATTATTTCTTAAATTTATTTCATAAGTATTGATAATAATTAGATCATTAAAAAAGATAACAATCATTTCAATTTTGTGATAATAAACAAAATATTCTTTCAAATAAAATTGAATTAAAAAATTAATCATAATTAATTTTTTTCTTTTTTCTTGCAAACCAAAAATTTTAATAAGTTTATATGAATAAAACCCTAAGAAAAAAAAACTATGTTATCTCAAGAAAAATCCATAAAGGGTGAAGATGAAAATATTGGGGGGTATTGTAGATGCATAGGTGATGGGCATAAAACAAGAGAAATCATTGCATGATCAATTTTCCCATTGGATCAAGTAGGACACTAACCAGAAGATCGAAATCAAATGGAAACTGAGAACATAATCCGACAACCATTTATCTTGTCAAAAGACAAGGTCACAAATCAATTACCATAGTGAAATAAGTAAGACACCAAAAAAATTTAGAACTATTTAAATATTTTTCATTTAACTCATTAGTAAGTTCTTTATTGCAAAGCATCTATTTGAAGCTTGAGAACTAGAGTGATGAAGAAACAAAAATCAAATTAAGAAATTAATAAATAATTCAATAAGAGAAATGCAACCTAAGTAAGAATGCTCCTTCTATAGAAAAATAAAAGGAATCCTTTATGCTAAAAGGGGAAAATGAAAACAATCTTTGTTATCTAGTAAAATTTTGAGATAATTGTACCATGGAAGTAAAAATGGGTTAAAAGTAAAAGCAAATCCCATCAACCCACATGAAATAAACCCAATCCACAAAAATTACCATAGGAAGACCTATAATTTGTCCATGGAACTTCAAAATACATTGGAAAAAAGTAGGAAATCCACTTAAAATAAATCCATGTTAGTTTGTCTGATTATAGAAAGAGAGTGCTCTTTCATTGTAATATCTCTAGACAACATCCAAGATGAGACATGGTTGGAATCTATTAAGAAATGGTTGGGACATATAGAGAAATGGAGAAATGTATTGGGATTAAATTATACGGTTTCATGTGATAAAATTTAAGTGTGTTTCTATATTGTGGTTGGATTAATTTTGGGAGTTGAAGACTTGGGGAAAGAGGTGAAGAATTTTGTACAACATTAGGCAAGGCACAAAGGGTCCAATAAAGGAGATAAAAAACAAAAAATTAGGTCAGTAAAATTGAAGGTAAGACAAGAATTTTAAAGTAAAAAAATAACACTATTAGTTGCTATTATAATAAGAGAGTGAATTGTCATTTTCTAGCTTAGTGATGGATGTTTACATTGTTAAAAAGAATAAGTGAAATGTGCATTTCATTTAGCGATGGATTTCCACTATTCCGTCACCAAATCCACCATTAAACATAGAGAAAATATTTTTTCTTAGGTGGAAATTTGCAAAAGACTATTTTAAAATTCGTTAGTAATTCTATCGCAAAAGTTAATGGGCAATGGAGGCAAATGTTGTGGCGAGTGCATAGCATGCCATTAGTAATTCCATTACTAAATAATAAATACTTTTTAATATAATTTTGCCAATTGTTTCATGGTTTATTGGTGGAATTTTAGTTGGTATATCTATTGGTAATTGGCCAATCATTAAATTTCATTACTAAATAGTAAAATTCTAGTAGTGAAAAATAAGAGATAAAAGAACAGAACTTAAATTCTCTCCATTCCAATTCAAGTTTCAATTTATGACTGGATCTTTGAACAGTCATTGGGTTAGGAAACTCATATGTTCTCAATCTTAGGATGAATTATCATTAGAAATATTAGATCATCAAGAAACAAATTAATCAAAAAAAAAAATTCTTGATAAAATTCAATATCAATAATTAGGAAAAGTTTGAGATATTGATAAGATGAATACTCACATTTTCTTTTCCAATGCACCGAAGTGTATATTATTTCGAATGTTAGGTAACATTATAAAGAAACAATATTATAGCTTTTAATTATTTAACGGAATATTGTAAAATAATTTCAATTAAGGTCTATAGTGTGAAAAGCAACTTGATTAGAGTTTAAAAAAAATAAGAAATCCAATAAAATACATCAAAGTCATCAACATTTAAAAGCCAAAACCATTAGAACTGGAAAATCTCACTTTTGACTACTCGGTTAAAAACCTTGATTTAAATGAATTTTTGAATCCAATATCCATAATAAATAATTCTTACTTGTAATGTCAAGGGCTACAAATTCAAGTTTTGTGAGATTTGTCATGATAATAACTATAATATGAACAATGATCGGGTTAGAAAACGAAGATGAAGTTATCAGTTAAAATAAGGAATAGTTATCAATTAAAATAAGAAAAATAATATTGAACATAAAGCAATGTCTCTATCTTCCATCATATTCATTTCAGGGAATAAAATATAAACATACTTTAAATGCTTCATATTCACTTTTGGCAGTAAAATATCAAAATCTTTAACTTCAGGTTATATAATAACAAAATTTTGCATAAACAAGACATTCACTTTAGAAAATTGAGTATCAAAATTCTTTGGATGTTATCGCATTTATTTCAGGGAATTGATTATAACCTTTTAGGAATATCTTGATTTTTATCAATATCTTATTTTGTATACAACCACAAATACAAATTAATAGAATATTTACACATCTTCTTATTGGTACTTAGGACCAACTAGACATGAAAGTTGTTAATTAAAATAAGAAAAATAGTTTACATTATGCATAAAAGCATTAGGAACATATAGTTAATAACAAATTGGAAATTAAGGTGCAGTCAAAATTTTGATTATGAATATAGAATTTAATATATGCAAGATCGTACAAAAGTATGATGTGTCATGCATATGGGGAAATTAGCATCAAGAAATGCACAAGTTGACAAAAAAAATTTAATGTATTACTTCTTCTTGAACCCAAAAACTCAAAATGAAAGAACTTCGTACTAATAACATGTTGTAAAAGTAAAATAAGAATATTATATAGATAGATCAATAGAATTAGAATAATATGAAGGGGGTTGCCTCTTATCACAATTGTATGAAATCCTTATTATAATCATCTTTATACAGGGCTCCAACTTCTAAGAGAGAACTAGAGATAAACTCAAACAAGATAACTCATAATAACTTATAGATAAATTAAAGTGATTTCATGGACATTCAAATGAATATAATATTTATAACATATATATATAATTTTGAGTTTGATTCTAATATAAAATAATTCATATCAAATTTAAATATATGTATATATCATACAATTATATGTGTGCTTGGCGCATCAAAAAAGCTACCTTTTAATTTCTTAACTTGGTCGAATAATTCATTTTTCATATTTTAGAGGCATTTGGTACACTAACTTTTTGAGAAAAAAAGCTCTCTTTTAAGAGGTTACTTTAAGTAACTTATAGCTTATTAAAATAGAATTTTCTATTATTTTTTCCTAATTTATGTTGAAAATAATTTGGATTTAATTTTGAAATAACACCAAGTATTTTCTTCAGTTTCTCAAACATATCCGCTTTCAGCTTTCAATGATTTTGTCAAAATATCTGTAACTTAATCTTCAGACTTGCAAAATTCTAGTTCATTTTCACCATTTTTTACTAACTCACGAATATAATGATACTTGATGCCAATATGCTTGCTTCTTCCATGAAAAACTGGATTTTTGGCCATTGTAATAGCCTACTTATTATCACACATGATTTTCATAGGGTCTCCTTGTTCATGTATTAATTCATCGAGTATCCTATGAAGCCAAACTACTTGACATGTTGTAGAAGCTACAGCCATATACTCTGCTTCTGCCATGGAAAGTGCAATAACTTGTTGTTTCTTTAAGGGTCATGAAAAAGATCCTTGTCCAAGAAAGAAAACATACCTAGAAATGATTTTCCATGTTTTCACATCACCTGTCCAATCACTATTTGTGTATCCCACCAAACTGAAATTGTTAGAGTGGAAGTAAAAGATCCCATTATCATAGGTACCACTCACATATCGTAAAATTCATTTTATTGCTTGCAATGTGATTAGCAAGATTCTTCCATGAATCTACTAATAATCCCCACACCACAGGTGATATCTGGTCTGGTGCAAGTCAGATATCTCAGATTGCTGACTAGGCTTTTGAAATATATGGGATTTATTAGTTCTCTGCTTTCTTCCTTCTTCAACTCTAACTATTCTGCAACTAGTGTTTAGATAGGCTTGAGCGACTCCATTTTTAAATGTTTCAAAATATTGTTAGCATATTTTTGTTAGGAAATAAAAATACCATCATTAGTCTGTTGCACTTCAATGCCTAAAAAATAGGACATCAATCCCATATCTTTCATCTCATATTAGCTAGTCATTGCCTCTCTAAATTCATTAAATATCTTTTTGTAATTTTTTGTAAATATCAAGTCATCAATATAAATACAAATAATAATAAGGTTATCGTTAGGTTTTGACTTAATATATAGGATATGCTCATAAGGACATTTTTGAAAATCTGGTTGTAGCAAGTATGCACCAATCCGACTATACCAAGCACGAGGTGCTTGTTTTAACCCATCCAATGCTTTTTTCAATTTGTAAACTTGTTTCTCTTATCCTTTCTTCATGTAACCAGGTGATTGCTCAACAAAGACTTCCTCATCAAGGAAGCCATTCAAAAATGCTAATTTCACATCCATTTGATGAATTTTCCATTGGTTTTGAGCTACAAGTGCTACAATCATCCAAATAGAATCCATTCTAGCAACTGGTGCAAATACTTCAAAATAATCAATTTCAGGCTTCTATTTGTAGCCTTTTACAACCAATCTTGCCTTCAAGTGATTCACCTGACCATTAGGCTTGTACTTTGTCTTGTACACCCATTTGACTCCAATAGGCTTCTCCTCAGGTGATAAAGTAGTTAGCTTCCATATGTCATTTTTCTCTGTTGAATGAATCTCATCATGCATTGCTTGAATCCATCGTTCATCAATTATTGTATCTTTATAGAAAACTAGGTCACAATCTACAAATAGGCCAAAGTTCATAATAGTTTCATCAATATCTTCATAATCATTATCATATGTAACCACATAGTCTTGCAAACAAGCTAGCATTACTCGTATTCATTGAGGACATTTTCATATCTCTGGAGCCATTATTGTTGACTTTAGTTTATTGTTCATCTCTTTGATTCCATGCCCATCTTCGTTTTCAATTAACTAGACATCTCTACTTATAATCACTTCTTTTGTTTCAAGATTGTATAATTTGTAACCTTTGGTCACTTCACTGTAGTCGATGAAAATGTACTTTTCGCTTTTGTCATCCAGTTTCTTTCTTCACTCATCCGGAATATGTGGATATGCAAGACATCCAAATACATGCAAGAAAGAGACTTTTGGCTTGTTACCACTCTAAGCTTCTTTTGGGGTTCTTCCAAGAATACTTTTTGTGGGACACCTGTTTAATAAAAATACAATACATGTAACAACTTTTGCCCAAAAAGGCTTTGGTAGTGTTTTAGCTTTCAATAAGCTCCGAGCCATTTCAAAAATTATTTTATTTTTTCTTTCAGCTATACCATTTTGTTGAAGTATATAATTGGCTATCCATTGATGTTGAATCCCTTGGCTTTTGCAGAAATTTGAAAATTTATTTGAAGTGAACTCTCCTCCTCTATCAGATCTCAAGGTTTTTACATAATAATCACTTTATTTTTCTACAAAAGTCTT
>JANHAO010010805.1:0-17388 GCA_026873985.1 Saraca asoca | reverse complement strand
GCCTAACTATTATTATTTTTTATAAATAGTGACACAAATTATACAATGATAATTCTTATGCTTAATATTTCAAGTTGTGCTACCCCGTGCAACGCACAGACGGAAAACTAGTCATGGTATAATCAAGAGTAGTGTTACATTATTCTTTAGCTTTTAAAATACAATTTTTTATATTATTTTAATAATTTCAAATAGTATAAATATATACACACACACACACCAGAGAATTAAAATTTTTATAACAACTTAAACTTTTTAATTCTTCTAAATTTTTTGTTTAGTTATTGAATTTCCTCCTTGAGCAATGGAGTTGAGAGAAGTGCCTACACCACAAATAAGGTTAGTAACCAGGGGCGGACGCAGGAATCTGGGCCAGTGGGAACTGGCCCAGATCAAAAAAAAAAAATTTATAATTTAGTTTCAAATTTTTTTCTTTTTTTCACTAAGACCTATTTTTAAAGATTTTTTTCAATTTAGTCCCTGCCAAATTTTCAATTTAGTCCTTTTATCAAAAAATTTTTTTTTAACATTATAATATTTTTTTTGAAAAACTTGAGTGGAGGCTTGAGTCCCCACTGGGTCCACGTTGGGTCTGCCATGTTAGTAACATGTGGTGGCCAGTAACATATATACGGCGGCCGGTGAGGTCAAATGTGCTCCAATGCCTAGATTATGAGATATTTATCCATAAATGTTAAAAAAAATTTTGCATTAGTCTAAAAAAGAGTAAGTGTACACTAGAAATATGATTGATTGTCCTACTACAAGATTAATTTGGACATGTCATTAGTCTCTTTAAGAGCTTATAATAATACTTATAAATTATTTAATTTTTTAAAATTATTGATAATGAAATTTGAATCTAAAATATGAATGATCGAAAATAATAAATTTTATTAATTGTATTAGTTTAAAAAATATATTTTTACAGTAGTTGGTAGATTTTTCAAAAATATAAAAGTGGATCTCACAGTTTAGAATTCTAGGATTTGAGCGTGGAAAGTATGTTCTTAAGACAATAATATAGTGACAAGTAGCATTTCATTCGATCATCTTCAATTGAAACCATTGTTGAAACGGCATTTTTCTGATCAATAAGATGTGGTCAATTATGTTTTTAGATATAATTTAAGTAAATTGGCTTCATCCATTTATAATAGAGGTCATGAATTTAATTTAAATTATAACATTTTACCAATATAATAAATGGTTTCTGTACACAATTTTTAGTCTTTTAATCAATGATCACATGAATGAGGGTGGCATTTTAGACACGTGTGTAATCATGACTTTGTACATGGGAGGCGAATGTACCCTGTTTCTTTTGGTTCAGACAGCACCCTTTGTCACACTAATATTCTGTCTCTGAATGACCATTCATAAAGAATACTGTGTGAAGTCTATCGTCCCCTAAGCAACAGTTAAATGAAGATCAAAAATGGAAAAAAGAAAAGAGAAACAAGCAAAAAGTTACTTTTCAAACGGATAGAAGCACTTGTTTGCTTGGTTCATTATACTCCTCATGTGAACTTTGAAGGCATCGATATGGCTCATATCACTTTTGAGGGGTTAGCCAATTTGCAAAAATATTAGTAACGCCAAACCACAAAATAACAAACACTAAAATGCATGGATCAGATTCTCATACATAATGGATGAAATGGATGGTGGTTCCAAATTTGGTAGTATGCTCAACAATTAAAGAGTTTGCTAGGGAGCACCCACAATAGGATATAGGATATATAGCTTTTGAAGGTTGGGCGACGTTTGCTGTAGGTGAATATTTGTTAATTTTGTGCATGTTCAATTGTTTATATGCTGATACTTTCAATCATTAACAATGAAGATAAGTGTTAATTAGTTTAATGCAGGCATTTTTTTTAGTGCAAGTACATGGTCCCCACCAGATAGGGAAATCATAGCTTGAGATGGAGAGAATATTCCAAAATGGCCAAATGAAAAAGAATAAACACCATAAAGGACTTCCAAGCAGCGGAAAGCTGAAAAGGGTACACTCAAAAACAGCCAAAAGAAAGCTCGAACAAAACACTCTTTTCCATTCATACAAAATTATCAATACTCATTAATGTTTTCATCTATGAATAATGCTTCCAACCAATAAAACAATCCTAACAATTAGCTGAACGTCACTGTACTCTACTGAGAACCGTGAAAGAGACGGTCAATTAGTGCATCCAATTGATGGGGTATGCATGTTTTCTTCTTATTTCCCAATTTTGGTTTTTTTTCATTTCCAGAGATTAAGAAATTTCTGTTGAGGCAATGTAGCAGAGATAGCCAGCTTCTTCTAAATCCAACATACAGATAAAGAGGAAGCTGAACAAAGAGATATTCAGAGTCTCATGCTCATTTTCGTGTTACCTAGTGTCATGTTAGCCTCTTCTCGCAGCCAGTTATCTCTCTAAGCAATTGTCTTTGACGGCTTCAATTTAAGCGAACCCAATGGTAGCGACCCTCAACGGGCATATCTTTAACAATATCATAGTTGTACCTGCACAAAAAAAAAAGGGCAAGTTGTTAGTTAGTTAGGCTCCGATTCCCTCACTGCTAGAGACTAAAGTGCGCACTTGGAGTCACACAATTCTTATCATGCGCCACACACTGACGCGCAGAATCAAATGCTTTGCTTACTTCTCCGCAAACCGCTTCTGCTCGTACTTTTCAGCCATTGCAAAGAACTCCTCGATCTCCACCTTCGGCGGCACGTTTTTCACAGGAAATTTCCTCTGCTCCTTCGCCAACGCCGTTGAAGATTTCGCCGGAAAACTCATCTCTTCTGAGTCTCCTGAAAATTCACTGAACGAGTTCCTGCAGTCTCTGCTGAACATATCACCACTGGTCAAAGAATGAGAATTAAGACAGCGGTTACTTTTTGAAATTTGAACGTGTAAACCGGGGGAAGAGAGTTAAGAGGATAGAAAATGATATTAAACCTGAATACTTTGATGTTGCAGCCCGTTGAGTTTACAGTTTCGAAATTCTTGGCCTGCAGGATCAAATGTGAATAAATGTGAGAAATATGTTATCTAAAACATCAATTCAAGCTAGCAAGAAACGGAAATTTTAATAACTCGGCGAGATTGTTTGGAAGTCCGGACAATACAGAGAAAAGAAATCAAAACTCCAGCCGATTAGCTACTTATCTAACTGAAGAACAAATAGCGAGCTGCAAGCATTTTTTTCAGGAATGCAAAACCAAATTATATCACGTATCGAGAGTTTCAAAATTGCACCTCCAGATCTAACGGCCTTGTGCTGTCCTTGACGACTTCGCTGTTTTCGTTGCTGGAGCAGCAAGAATATAGAAAGCGACCTGAACAAAATTCACCGGAAACCACAGTTCCGTCGGAATTTACAGAACTTGAGGGCGAAACCGCTGTTTCATGGCAACCTTGGAGCAAATACGCATTTCCGAGGTCCACATTGGAAGAACGTAGCTGCAAGTCAGAGGAAGCAACCATAGTTTTCCTCTTCTTGGACATGGTAGTCTCGGTTGAAGCCTCCATAGTTGCAATTTTTCGAGCACTGCGTTTACAATCACCCATTCTCCCTCCTCCTCCTCCTCTCACTTTGGTTTTGCTATTTTTGATGCCAAGTCTAGAGAGAGAGCGCGCTTGGCTTCTTAAGAAATGGGTGACGATCAATCAAACAGGAATATCGATGAAGTCGTGTTAGATCAGATTGACGGTCCAGATATGTTTGTGAATTGGTGGTCCTCTTGACTGCCTCAACAGAGCACAAAACGTCATCGTTATGCTGACAGGAGGTCATAGAATATTTTGGTTTTTGTTTCCGTGGGGCCGAGTTTATAAAAAAAAAGTCGACACGTATCTCGCAAGCTATCCCATGTGAAACGTTTCGTTATAACTGTATTTATTAAGGATTGGCATCTAGTGCAGTAGTCGCAGTCGCAAATTCACTCAGTAGAATGGGTAAGCCAAGGAAGTCATTTTTTCATATTTTTATAATTACACTTACAGTAGGGAATTAAATTCTAATTTTTATACGGGATTCAGAATTTTTTTATATATAGTAAAATTCATAAAAAAAAAAAATAGAATTGACTCTGTTTAACATTAGAAAAAAATGATTTAAAAAGAAATGCAAATGCAAGAAGAAACGTTAAAGGGATGCCAATTTGGAATGTGTTGATGAATGAATTAATTCTACTTTAATCAGAATCTGATTAAATTGGTAGGCGAGCATGATCCAGCAGTTTATGACCTTTCTTTTATGTCAAAAAATAATATTGAGATTTCTGTGTTAGATTAGAAATCTTTTTTCTATTTGAAAAAACAATTTAATTAATTAAATATTATGATGTGTTAATGCAAAAGAAGTCTAAACAGAACAAAAGCGGAGAAGAAGTGTGTGGCAGAGTTGAATTCAGGTAAAGATTTGAAGGCGTAACAAACATTGAAGATCAAAGATCATATACACTCACAAGTTAGTACCAATGATCCAAAATGATACACAAGACAATGACGTCTCCAAATTAAGTTAAAAACTTAAATGGGATGGGACCTCTTCTCTTAGTGTAATATTAAAAGGCACGTGGAATTTATTTTATGTTGTCTTCAACTTTGTCTTTTGCCAAACAACTTGTAACTCATCACAGCCTCCTTTGGGTTGACATGACACTCTTCCATAAACCATTTTTAATAGAATCTAATTTATCCTTTATTTAAAATTATAAAAAAAGTTAAATTTTAATTAATTTAAAATTAAATACATGTTAAAATTTCATATAAGATCATTTTTAAATAAATTAATGAAAAAAATATAATTTATTCATTAATAATATGATCAAAGTTTATTTTATCTATATATGATTTAAATTGTTGAAATTGATTTATTTATGATTTGTTTCATTAATAATTTATTTACTTATAATAATTTTCATAAAAAATAAATGAAATTTAGACGTTTTCATTGTATATATTATTCTTTCTCTGATAAAGCCACAAAATTAAATAATGAATACAAAATTATGATGAGCATGAAAAAGGGCTTCATTTGGTCAATGTAGTGACGTTTCAAATCAAAATTAAAATTTAAAAATGTTATTAAACCTTCAATTTACATCTGATTTCATAATTTTAATGATGGACAAAAAAGATTACAGAATAAAAATATGTAAATTTTATTTATTTTTGGATGAAAAATTAATTGAAATGAGTAAAGTATTAATACAATAAATCACAGATAAGTTAATTTTGATATTAATTACAAATGAATTAATTAATTGAAGTAGATAAAATAAACTCGAGCGACATGGATAAATTATATATTTTTTAAAATTTCTTATACTTCTGAAGGAGAGTTTAAAGTGGCCACATATGCTAGCAATTTTAATTCTACCAAACGAGTGCTGACTAGTATTAATATGGATTTTTGCACTTACACCAGCATATTTGAGCCCAAGTACTTGGGAGCATGCATGGCAGGTGGCTCCAACTCTTACCCTTTCATGTAGTATTAAATTGCAAGTTTGCCAACACTTAAAAAAGTAGTATTACTATCACTAAACTTTCTTACCAAACCTACATGTATAGTACAATATATATTTAAAATCAGTCTGGTGAATTTTAAACTGATGAAATGCGATGAGTAAAGAATATGGCAAAAAAAACAAAAGTGTAGAGAGTTGCAAGATTGATATTTTTCACAGTGAAATTAGGTTTTAAATTCAAATCTTCTTATACAACTTCCAGTCTCTCAGTTTTCCAACTATATATAAGCATGAAAGTAGAGGGACCACTTTGCCGTGATCTCAATTATTACAGAAGCTCGTTGGTGAATGGTGAGTACATTTGATAATTGATCACTTTAAGTAGCAAGCATTTCAGTTGTATAATGCCCCCGAGTTTCCATCTGAAGCATTATGTGGAGGTTGGGACACAGATGAGAATTAGTAGGATATTGCAATGCTTTTATGCTTTTACAACAACTTTATCAGTTGGCAGGAAGTAGATAGCCCTGACACCTATCAAAAATGAAATCAAGGTAATTGGTTTCTTTTGCATGGATGAATTGATGATACAAACTAACTCTGCAGTCTGCAGACTAATATTAGCTACTGATTGCATCATGCTTATATTAAGTGATAAAAATCATTCTCACGCCTTCATATACCCAATTAAGCTTTTGGAATGAACTAACACTTAAAATGGTGTTATTCTATCAAAGCCTCTTTAACCAAAAAAAAAAAAAGTTAAAAGTTTTTTATACCACCGGAGTGATTGACAACACAAAATGGTCAGATACAAACAATCAGCATTGTAAATCATCTAATTATGGATGAACGTCCATAATGGATCGGTCAAAAAAGTCTAATCACGTGTCAAATTCACTACCACGCCATCTAGGCACCAACACAACACTATAATAGAATCCCATTTTTCTATTAAAGGATTAATGCATACCCTATTACTCTGGTGAACCTTCCTCTCATTAATCACCGAGACTTTCCTAGTGTAGGCTTTATTTTTGTATGTTACTCTCAGTATATAAAATTCTGCTTCTTGTGCTAATTTGGATACTATCTTAACAGTTCAAGTTTTTCAAATAAATTTGTATCTGACAATTTATAAATAATAGACAAAATAAGTAAGAGATGGTGAAGACAATAAATGAGCAATCTTTATAATGGGTAAATAGTAATGCCAATAGGCAGTCATATTGAAGTGCAACGTATGCAATTTAGTGCAGTGTGGTACGATTTGAGGTAAGAGGTTTAGAGGTTAGTTTGGGTGTAAAGTCATTGTCATTTGAGGGGAATGGTAATGATGTTTGAAATGGAATTAAGGGACTTTATTGGGCATAGAGGAGCTTGAACTTTTGGTTAATGTACTTTGAATGAATACTAAACAAGTTAAACGACAAGAAAAAGAGGGTAATGGGCATAGCTGAGAATGGGGCAAACCCGCAAAGCTCGCTGTTTTTTGGCTGGCAAGAATCCCCTATATTGAGGACAAAAGTAAAAGAAAGACAGAGAGAGAAAAGACATTCTAAGATTTCTGGTAGCAATCTGCAGAAACCCTGTCGTACCTTGAACTTGTTTTTCATGTTAATGATGTATCAGAAAGAGGACAGCAAAGCCCAGCTTTAAATTTGGCTGTTTTACTGCGTGTTTTAATCATGAATTCTTATTTGACAATAATTTAAATAAACATTTTTACAGCGAAAATACTCAATTTATCAAGGTGGAGCTGGTAAAAAAAACCATTTATCTCCATTTTTATTTTTCTGGTTTGACATGTGAATCTTCTGTCTCTCTCTCTCTCTTATTTACTTTGCTAAACGTAGGTGAGCTTTGTCTAACTCAACCACTGTTCCATGTTTGCTTTTAAGCTGCTCACAACTGCCCACCCAACCCCTTTTCTCTTTTCTTTCAGTTCAGCAGTGAAATAGCTGTATTATAAAAGGTAATTCGCATGATTCATCAATGCTGCAGACAAGGGTTGGTTTTATGATTTTTAGACATTTTGGTAGCTCATCAAACTCACTCTCAATATTTTAGTTTGGAATCCCATTTTTTTTTTCTAATGGAATAACCAAATAAGATTTTATGTTGTCATAATTAAATTTAGATTTTCTTTTTTTTTTCTTTTTATCATTTTTCTATTATATTTAACATAAAATAGATACAAAATTTTTCAATAAAATAAAATCTAAAACCATTTTTTATTTATATTAAAGTCTATAAAAAATCTTATGTCTATTTCTCTCTAAACATGGGAGGAAAATAATAAAACCAAAAGAAGAGGACACGAATCCAAGCTTTAGTTTCAAACTTCAAACCATAAATTAGCAATAGTAATTTTCGACAAACTAAACGTGCAATGAATACATGCAGCAAAAATAGAAGTTATGCCCAAAGAGTTGCATGCAATATTAGGCGCAACTGCTATCAATCAATTGAAAACAGAACAAATGAGACATGGACAGAGACAGATCTCTGAATTTCTATCATTTCTCAATGAATAGACATCGTTTCTGGCAGATACACCAATTTTCTTTTTCTCGTAACGCAAGAAAAATGAGTAGTTGTACAAGCTGCTGTAATAGTTTATCCTACATAAAATAATTAACGTAACAATGGAAAGATAAAATACAATTTCACATGTGTTAAGAAAGATTCTGCAATTTAAAGAGCTTTCTTCACTTGAAAGTAATTTGGGCACTCCTTGTTGGCTGCATCTACGTCATCTGGAGATGCCACTGCAACTATAACCCCTTTATCCTTAACAGCTTCCATTGCATCGGCAAATTCTTTGAAGTCCCTTAAACTGCACAAGAACCAATAAAATACGATTTTTTAATATATTAAAAAATGAAGATCAAATTAGTCTAAATGCAGATGTTTCAAATTTGTGCTTCACAATATGACATTAAGCCATTAACCAATGACAAGGGAGCATATCCCTCGTTCACCGGATATTGCTATACTAGCCAAAATACTGACTAGTTAAGTTCCCATCAAAAAATACTGAACACATTATACCAATATAAATCATCCCTGTACAGGTGAATGTAAATACCCTACTTAGCCAGTTTGCCATAATAAAACTGAAACCAGATCTTGACTCAGGAAGTCACCTAATGTGTGATGGCCATTAAAACTCATTATTATGCAACTGATATGAAGGCAGCAGGATTATATTTAATTGGTTCATTTGTATACCACGCTCATACACACTAGCAAAAACATATCATATGCACTAATCAAGAATCAGAATCTTCACCTAGTAGATAATATCTCTTCCCGTCTCGTTTTCCTTTCTTCTTCTGTGATACCAAGCAAGTACCGCAACATACTGTAAAGGTAATAATTGAAGTGAACATAATTGGTAAGTGGTAACTATAATAAGAATAATTGGAGAAAGCAGGCACTAAGATCCAAAAGCACCAATTCATAGAAAGCAAAACAAAATATGTCATATGCATACCTACTATAACCTTTGGCATCAGGAAGTTGATACGAGTCTACATCCCCAATGGTCCCTATTATGGCTTTTGTCAGAGTAACATCATCCATTTCAAGTTCCCGCAAAAAGTCTCTAGTACCATCATATACAGCTAGTGTCTTGAGCAAGTTGGGATCTCGATAAGATAAGAAGGAGAACACTCCTGCAAAGAAAAGGAACAAAGTCAAATTTTTACAAGAGAAACTCAAACTATGCCAAAAACATAATACACTTGTTTTAGTTTACCTGAATGAGTATCAAAATCACAGAAGCCTCCATAAGCTCCACCACTAACTCGTACACGATCCCACAACCATGTATTACTAATGTATTTTGAAATAACATGTGCACTCCCACTAAGCTTATAACCAGAATCGTAAATGTTGGCTGCTTTTCCAACATAATTGACCTGGAGAAGCAAAAGCTCAGACAATGATGACAACAAATGAAATGCATACAAAAGGAGGGTTGGTGAAAAGAAAATCATATTACCTGAGTAGGTACCAAAATAGCTTCATTTTCCAAAGGAAGTCGGGCATTCCAAGCAGACTTTGCAATTGGAGAGCTAGTGGGGAGCATATCAACAAACTTGCTCACAAATTTTTCTGAGTTTGCAAGATTTTTCTCATCAGCAGTGATATTTATCAAGCAGCCTTGCTTGGAAAATAAGGACTTGCGAATCTCTTCTAGTGATGATGAGATACCATCCCAATCTTGATCAACATTCGCTTCAAGATTTCGGAGGAATTCAAGGTAACTATTAAGTACATACAAGAATAAGAAACTTTATCAGCAACATTAATTATCTAACAGGAATCATGATTTGGTTCCCACTTTCCACAACAACAATTAAAGGGGATACAATGACAGAAAAGGATACAATGACAAGAACAACATATATAGGTGCCCAAGGAAAACAATCACAAGAATATCATAATATTTCAACCTGAGACCACCCATCTTTTCTGACACCCAGCCTGCAACATTTAACTTTGCATCAATCCTTGCAGCTGCAATTGCATGGCCACTGCCTCTTAACCGATTCTGAAAATAGACAAAATTGCACAATAAAAAATCAGTGTACATGTTCATCATGCAGTCTTCCTATCATTTCACCCTCTTTTAACCTAAAACAATTGATAATCACCTCCATTCTTGCCCTGCTCTGTGAGATAAATTGTTTGAAACGCTGTTGATCTGTAAATTGGACATCTTGAATGACACAATTAACCTAAAATTTAGCGGCATACATGAAATTAGTCTTTACATGTCTGAAATCAGTAAAATTGTAGGCTGATGATTAAAAGCATTCAGTATTAAAACAAGAACATGGAGCCTTAGCAGAAAAGTACCAAAAAGACAACAATACCAAGTCATAAAGGTCTTCAGCCCGCCTGGCCATGGCTTTGCCTCGGACAATTACGTGACTACAAGGTTCTTCCTTGCCTCTAACTGATGATGTGAATGGATAAACTGAGATCCCTCCTGTTTTTCTTCCAATTAATTGGTTAAGTTGGACAAAAGTCAAGTCCTTTGTGCCCATCTCCAGCAATGATTGGCTGTCAACAATACCATGAGAGTCAGCAAGAGTAAATGTATTTATTTAAATCTATCAAAAAGATACTTCTGACATAAGCCTAAATGAGGAATAAAAGAATTACAAGCAAATTTAGGGATCGCAAATGCACACTGAAACAGTTTTCAAAGGTTATATAATTACCAAAATAGAGGGACCAAAGGAAGGAGCTCTTGCTTCAATGAACTCATATCAAAGGCTATTTCACTGTAGAGGACATCATTGGTGAAAAGATCATGGCGCAAAACTTTCACTCCATTAATATCCCCAATCTACATTTAACATGCAAGTCCTGGTCAATTTCCACATATGAGAAGGCAAATTAAAATCTAAAGATATAAAGATCATAACCTCAATGGGAATCCAAGTAGGTTCTTTAGGAATATCTTGTAAGGAAAGACTTGGAACACATTTTAAAGCTTCTGGTGGGTCAGGAGTTTCCTGCTTCAGCCGAAGCTCTTGGGTAGCACGTGTCAACTCAGCAAGATCTTCTGTTGTCATGCTAGCTTTAACTTTCTCTAAGACCTCTTTTTCAGCTGCTTCATCACGAGCTGCCTTTTCAGGGTCAGGCTAATAATGAAAGATTGCCATCAATAACAAACAAATCATATATATATATATATATATATTCAAAAAAAAAAAGGTGATACAAACACATGTTAAGGCTAGGATAGGTTAATGTATACCTGCATTTCCACAGTAACTTGATGACGGTTGTTCAAGATAAATTTCTCTATCAAAGGAGAGAAAACAGCTTTAGAGCCCTCCTTTGCTATTCTAGATTTTAGGTCTTGCAACGGTTTCTCATACTTTAATGGTTCAAACGGATTCATATCATATATCCATTTACCCTACAATATGAAACCCAAAACATTTATTAGCTCACTGAGGAGAAGATGCACAATTTGCAACACAAAAGGATTGGACAGATCTTACAATGGACCGGAGCATGAGGGACAGACCATGGGGGAATGACCCAGTGTTGTTCTCCCTGAGGGAAAATTCGATTGTATTCATAGAAGCCTCCACAGCATCTGTATCAAAACCTTCTTCTGCTAACTTGCTAAGCGTATTCATGACCAATTCTTCTACCTTATGAATATCATCTTCAGAAACACCTTTCAGTCCTATGCTAAATTGAGGCTGAAGGAGTTCATCTTCAACCCCACCACCAACAATGGCGTCTCCTAATCCACTTTCTAATAAAATTTTCCTCAGTGGTGAAGCAGGAGTGCCCAACATAAGATGATCGAGAAACCCAAGGGCTAGCTCAGTTTCCAAGTCTAAGGGCTTATCAGAGAGCAACCAGTTAAGGCAGACCATATGCTTCTTCTTCAAATCGCCCCCATCACCAGCAGGATACTTCTCAACAATCCGGATTGGCTTTGAAAATAGTTTTTGTGGTTCAATCTTTGATTCATTAGGAGCTGAGCTTGCATCAAACATGTCTAAATACTCTGGAGACAGAGATGCAAGAGCAGTAAGGCACTAGTTTCTATAAAACAATGGCAAATTCCAAGTTGTCAACACTGAACCATATACATAGCAAGTTCATTAAAATCTTCATTACCACTCAGGATGCGGAGGCGCTCATTTGGATCATCATCTCCATAGAACCATATTCTGGCATTGCTGGGATGGTAATACTTGCAGTGAAATTCCTGTCAATTAATTATAAACAGAAACCATATTAATCAAAAGAACAGTCAATTATTTCTAATAAGCAACTTTGAATGACTGTAAAGGAAGCCTATTTGACAGTAAAAAGGCCAGTGAGGTATAAATGCAGGCAAGATAGGCATGCTATGAACAAAATTTAGAAGTTTCTCCATATGCACATATACTTGCACCATTTCAAAGGTCATATCATTTGAAAACAAACCTTAAATTCCTCAAAAGTCAATCTGGGAATGACACGGGGATCGCCTCCACTATCAACACCATAGGTGTTGTCAGGGAAAAGAGCCTGTATCAAATTAACATGCAACAACAATATTAATTATCAAAATGTCAAAAATCACCTTATAACAGGTTGAAATATAAAATTTATAGTTAAATAAACAACCAATAAATTCATTGTATTTTTTTGCACATGTGACACTTTCAGGTTTCAGAGACAGGATCTTGAAATGATTCATAGTTGAAATGAATGCAATTTGAAACTCAAAATCAACAATACAAACAACAAAGTTAAACTTGTATAAAATCATATTATCAGTCACCATTATAACAAGAAGCAATAAAGATGTGGTTTAAGCTATCTTGATGCCTCAACTTCCTGGACTATTTTATATGGTCGAAATGTTCCAACCTTCCAAAGAACGGGAGGATAAAAAAACCTGATATAATTAGGGGAAACCTTACTTAACATGGAGAAAAAGAAAAGAAAAGAAAAGAAAAGGACAAGCTGTTGAAAGACTAGCCTGTTGAGCAGTCCGTCCTAATATATTATCAGGTTGAGAATAGACACCCTTCATTTCATTGAACACAACACCTGGAATAACAGATAAAACATTATTTAGAAACTACTGAGAAGCATGAGGAATAGAAAATAAGGGTCCGAAAATATTAATGCATCACAAATGCTGAAAGGCCTAAAGAGATGGGAACAGACATGGGCAGATTGCTATATTTATCCAACCTTTATATGTAATTTCTTCTGAAGGATCATTCAGCTCAAAGTGCCAACCCTCCTGTTGAAATGTCTGAAAGTCCTCCATGCATCTAGGAAAGAAAACCGCATCCAGGTATACATCAACCAGATTATAGAAATCCTGTTTGGAAAGATAATGATCTTGTAAGTCAAGCACTAGATCATGGCTGATACACAAGAAGTTCAAATTTAATATTTATTCTGCTTTGACTAGTTACCTTGGTATTTGTGGAAGCAACTGGGTAACACGTTCTATCAGGATATGTAAATGCATTCAGGAAAGTCTGCAAGCTTCCTTTTAATAATTCCACAAATGGTTCTTTCAAAGGATATTTCCTTGATCCACATAATACACTATGCTCCAGTATATGAGGGATACCAGTAGAATCTTTCCTGCATTGACATGTAAACTAAGGTATTATTTAAACTTCTCTATCTATCTATACAAGAGTATTGCTACAGAAGTTTCACCAAAAAAATCTACATATAAAGTAAAGTTTCAACAATTACATGGTCAAGAGGGGAAAAAGGGGAAGCATTGGAACCAAAATCCAAGTTATCCAGAATTAAAATGTGAGGCCTTTCTCTCCGCTCTTTCTCTATGGTATTACAAAATTTAAACTCTATGAAATAACGTATATAAGCATGTATGAAATCAGAAAACGCAACTTTGCTTCAAAACTAAAAATTGAAAAGGTATACTTACGGAGGAGTGCGGAAAACAATGCCAAACACTTTATTCTCATCGTCATTTGAAACTGACATGACCTCAGCACCAGTCTTCTTATGCCTAAAAAGCACTGCTTTTGACTTGCATTCTGGAATAAACTCTTCGGAAACTTTCTCAAAGCCCAATTTCTCGGCAACTTCATCATTTACTTCAGCAAATTCTACACGCACATAGCCAAAGCACAAAGCCCAATTAAATTCTATTAACACGCTGATAATAACAACAACAACGAATTGACCACAGCAAACATAAAACTGAACGAAATGGAAGTAACAGAACAATAAAAGCAAAAATCACAAATGCTACTGGTACCTGGTGATGATGAAATCGGAGGAGAGGCAACGGCACGAGGGGAGACGGAAGAGAAACGTTTGCTGAAGACACGTAAGGGAGAGGGTTGTGGAGGTGGAAGCAACCTGCAGTGGCGGCGGAGCAGAGAACGTCTGGCGGGGAACGAAATAAAGCGGCGGTGGATAAAGCGAGGCGAAGATGGAAAACAAGATAAGAGATAGGAGGAAGAAGAGAAGCGAGAGAAGTATCTATGGCAAGCCATAGAGGAGCGAACAATTGCTGCTCTCTCCATTGATAGATAGGAAGATAACAAAGAGCGAATCTGGGTTCAGCTGGAAATGGCTGTGGCTGTGTTATTGGGAGGGAAAAAAAATCCAAAGCTACTCCAACCGTGTGTGTATCTGCGTGTAATTGTATTGGTGGCTTACTAATCTCCAAGTTTTCCTCAAAAATAGTATTATACAATTTCTTGCTTGCAAGAAGAGATATGATAATTTTCAGATTATTAAAAAAAACGCTTCAATTATACATTCTATAATAAATTAAAAAATTGGAAAAAAATTAAATAAAAAATGATAATGAAGTAGAGACATAATTTTGTACTCAGCCTGAAAAAGTAAACAATTTCTGCTGTTAAAGAATGAGACTATTTCTAAAGAGAATTTTTCTTATTCATTGTTTCTATTTGGGCCATAATTATTTTGTTTTTAGGCAAATTGAAGCGGGCTTGCTATTTTGGGCTAATTGAAAGGCCCAACAGAAGCCCATACAAAAATGGTCAGTGGAATCTGGCCATTGTAGCCCATCACCAGCTCACCGTAAAAGATTTTGATCTCGTTTCATGAATGTTGCAGTGTTCTTTACCTCTCGTGCCACTAGAATTGTTTGTATAAGAAGCAGTAGCACAAAAAAATAAAAAAAAACAAAGGGTTCTATTTCTATCACCTATATATCAATGATCAAATGGTAAGATATATAAATATATACATATATATACATGTATATATAGCTTTGTCTTTATCATAATAATTTTGATTTTTTTTCTTGTCTTATTATAGTGATAATTTTGAAATAAATCGAGCATCTTGAGTTGGAACGATAAAAAAAAAAAAAAAGTGATTGAGGATATTTATGGAAGGTAGTTCCTTGGGGGAATCTATCACACTAGGGTTTGAAGACCTTTGTGGTTGTGTTGTGGTTTACTAGCTTTTATGGGTAGATTTTTACTTTTGAAGATGACTTTGTTGCTCTGTGATAATGACTTCTCTGTCTGTCTGTCTGTCTGTATTGTTTCATTGGAAATTTGGAGTGATTCAGAAAAGGCCCACACCACATGACAAAGTTCTAGGTTACGGTCATTAAATTGACCATGTGAACTTTATTCACTACTTTCTTGCTACACGCCACCGACCCCTGTCTTCTTTCTGATGCATTAAGTCCTGTCCCAAACGCCAACGTTACAGTCCCCTAAAGTGTGCACATTGTATTTTAGATACAAAATATATCCTTATAATTGTTAATGAGAAATTAAGAGATAAATAATTATAAATTTTTTAATTATATATTACTTATTACTTTTTATGTTGATAATTTTTTTATTATTAATTATAATAATTTATTTTTATCTTTTGAATTATATTTTATATTTTAGAGGAATTAAATTTATTTCTTTTTAAGCAATTAAGCATCCTCCCTTGATTAAATGTTTGACGGATGACTGATTTATACGGTATTTTGAAGGTTTTAAATATAAATATTCTTATCATTAATCTATCAGAAAAGATTAATTACATACTTAACAAATGTTAATTTATATCATTCTCACTTATTTATTATCTCATTAAAAAAAAAAAAAACCAACTCGTAATAATTTACACTGGCTCATAGCAGTGGTATTAATAAATCCCACACATGATTTACACATTTTCCCTCCTTCAAGTGAAGGAATTCATTCAAGTTTGCACAAAGATTCTCGCATGAGAATCTTCACAAGAGAAATTTTCACATTTTAAATCATTTATAAAATAACATGTTAAAAAAATTTAAATAAAAAACACACAAGGGATGCAAATGGATACATAAAATTGGGTAAAACTTTAAAATGCTCTATCAACTTAGAGATGGACAGCACAAACCAAACTTTTCTGCAATCTACATAATATTGCATGATCAAAATGACCATAAAACTGATAAACAGAAAATAAAAAAAGAAGCAAACTTCGTTCTTAATGGTGTTTGAGGAAGGAAACAACCCAATTGAGCATAACCAAAGCATTCTCGCAGGTTGGCTTCATCATATGAAACACATGGTCTTCTTCTTTTGTTTCCATCACTTCCACAACCCCATTCCACTCACTCTTCTTCTCCAACAACTCTTTGTAATTCCAACCTCTGTCCTTCAACAAGTCCTTCTCAGCAACACAAACAAGCACCCTTTCACAAGCTATGCTTCCCACCTTCGGATCCTTATCAGGGTTTATTAACGGGTCGTCCGATCCACTCGTGCTCGGACATATAAAACGCCATAAATTATCCGCCTTGATTCTGTCTTCTGGCCGATCCTCCTCCGACCCAATTGGCTCCACTCCCCAGAAATAAGGATGCAACAAAGCAATCCCTTTCAGCTTTAGACCAGACAACCCTTCTGTCCCGACCTGAATCGCCATGTGGTGCGCAAGATTGGCTCCCGCACTGTCTCCGGCAAAGAACACGTTCTCCAAATCGGCATGGCGATTCAGCCACTCATCGGGTCCGTTTCCACCAAAATGGGAAGCCACCCATTTGATTGCAGCCCATGAATCTTCATGAGCAACAGGAACAGGGTGCTCCGGTGCTCTCCTGTAATGGACAGAGACACCGATAATCTTAGCCCGAGAGACAATGGAGTTAAGGTAGTTGTGGTAGTTCGGCGAAAACGGGGTTTCAATACAAAAGCCACCCCCATGGAAGTAGACAAGAAGAGGGAGCTTTTGGTTTGGGTTTTCGGTTTTAGGAATGAAGATTCTGGCAGATATGGCTTCTTCTGAGATTACAACGTCTTTGGATTCAACGTTGGTTTGTGGGTCGACACCCGGAGGAACCACCTCGGTTCCTGCAAGTCTCTCTACGCGACCATTTTTGTAAACTTTCATGATTGGAGAGAGATCAT
>JANHAO010010804.1:0-17386 GCA_026873985.1 Saraca asoca | reverse complement strand
GGTCAAGAGGGGACGGCATGACCCCATCCCAACCCTGTCTCCTCTCTCTCTTCACCTTCCCGGAAAAACCCTAGCATCCGCTTAGACAATTCCTCAATTTTTTATATCAGAGACCCCACAAAGTCAACAGCCAATTCAATTATCCTTTCCGATCATAAAATATCTATCTCCCAACTCTTCATCAGTACTTCCAATACAGAAATGTCATCGGAGATCGAGGTGGTTGAAGAGGTCCAATCTCGGGATCAGCAATCGGCGGTGACCTCCGCGGATGAAGTTGGGGACGAGAGTCTGCGGAACGATGTGTACACGGCGGCTGCATATGGGGATTTGGAGAAGCTGCAGAGATTGGTGGAGCAGGAGGGTTGCTCCGTCTCTGAGCCTGATGGGCTAGGATATCACGCGCTGCAGTGGGCTGCACTTAATAATCGCTCTGCCGCTGCTCAGTACATCATTGAGGTTCTGTGCGTTGCTTCTTTGACGTGTTTGATGGGTTTGTTGAATTGAATTGAGTGGTTTCCTTGGTATTTAGTTGATGGGATTCTTTAATAAGCCTTTTTTTAGTAAGCATTTTAACTTGTTGACCTGCATTTTTACTTTGGTGTGACATATCTCAGTCATTTTCTGATCAACTGCTTTGATTCTTTAGGTCACTGTCATTTGAATGTGTGCTTGTTAATCATTCATTTGATTGGTTTTCTGAATTGTATTTGTTGTAGATGTTTTACATATTTGGCTTTTATGAGTATTTTGATGGTGCATCTATTGTTTTAGCACCGACTGAGTTTCTGACTTTTAATTAAGGAGGGATAGAGAAGCAAAATTGAAGTTGATTAGTTCTCTAGCCCCGTTAAAATTCACTTACCTCAGCTGTTGGTCATCTGTCTATAAAAATGGGAATTCGTTTAATTTATATGTGTTGAAACTTTCATAATTTGGTTTTTCTATAGCAAATTGGGGATTTTATTTCGTTTCTATCTATGTAATATTTAGTTAGAGTGGTGACTTCAAGCATTAACTCATTAAATATTGGTGTTCTCACAGCATGGAGGAGATGTAAATGCAACAGATCTTACGGGGCAGACAGCATTGCATTGGAGTGCAGTGCGGGGCGCAATCCAGGTGGCAGAGCTTTTACTCCAAGAGGGTGCTCGAGTTGATGCTGTTGATATATATGGGTATCAGGTGAGACTGATTTGCTTGTTTTGCTCTTTACTCAGGAGATTAGTGGGGAACCCTACAAGATGATTTTTGAGCCAGGGATGTGATAAACCTAAAATCTCAGTGCTGGTGGACTTATTGATTTGTTGACCTGGACAATTAGTGGTTCAGATCAGAGCAATAAAAACTTTCTGATGCATCTTTTAATAATTTAAAATCAAGATCCTATGCAGTCCAAAAAATCTTGTCTACTTTATTAGTGATACTAAAATGGTAGATTCTAAATCTTGCCTCACCCAACACATTTGGCTGTTGCCCATTGATTTTATTGGTTACATTGAACCTGATGCAGGCTACGCATGTTGCAGCTCAATATGGTCAGACAGCTTTCCTCCACCACATTGTTTCAAAATGGAATGCTGACCCTGATGTTCCTGATAATGATGGAAGAAGTCCCTTGCATTGGTAATTAAGAAATTTAATTCACTCTAGTTCCTTCTCTTCTACATAATAATACCTTTTGTCTATAAAAACGTATTTGTTTTTTCCCTTCTCTCGATACATTCCACTCACCAGTTGTAATCTATATATATATATATATATATATATTAAGATAATTCTCAAACTAGAACTGCCATTTCCTCTTTTCATTTCAGTGAAGACAGAAAGCTTAAAAACATAATATTATTTTACAGTACCAAAGCTATATTTTTTTATATTTACAATCAATTGAGGTCTTCTTAACAATTTATTACTGATTTTCTGGTCCTGTTTTGCATTATCTCCTTGTTTCTCAGGACAATATCATGCAAATTTCTCCCAACTCATTGTCTTCTTTCTTATATTTTCTGTTAAGATTTTCTTTTTTCCTGTCAGTGATAAATTCATTTTTTCCTTCATGTGTAAAGTTAATGAATCAACTCCCCTTTGTGGTGCTTCACTGGCTTCATGTGCCCCTTTCCCCTTTATGCTGCCACATTGAATGGCTTCCACCTTACAGAAGTATATGTATTATTATTCAGGGCTGCTTACAAAGGTTTTGCCGATTGCATACGTCTTCTCTTATTCCTGGATGCATATAGGGGACGACAGGATAAAGAGGGTGTGTTCTAATGCTCTTTGCTGATACTTTCTCCTGGATCTATTTTACTAAAATTATATAAGCACTGATGCATATATGTTATGATCGTTACTCAGGTTGCACTCCTCTTCATTGGGCTGCTATCAGGGGTAACTTGGAGGCATGTACTGTGTTAGTACAGGCTGGTAAGAAGGAAGACTTGATGGTGACTGATCATACTGGCCTCACACCTGCGCAGCTTGCATCTGATAAGAATCACAGACAAGTTGCTTTTTTCCTTGTAGGTGTTTTCCAATCATTGCATTGCAACATCCTGAAGTCTTTTGTAATATATAAGCTATGATAGTTAGGGAAGCTTATAATGAAACTTAAAAAAATTTCTGATTTTCAGTGAATAGTTGCTGCTATTTTTAAACAAACAAAACAATATTTACCCTGTCTAGTGTCTGTATGGGTTATCAGAAATCAAAGATTATTCTACTTTAGATGTTTCATTGGTTTTGCCAATAATTTTTCCTCGATCATTCAAAGGCTCTACCCTATCTAATTATTTATTTATGACTATTAAATGTGTTATTACCAGTCTGATAACATAAAGTATATGATATCACCAATATTACTCATAAAATGCTTTAGCCAGTCAGTGTACTTTGTAATATGAAATTTATGCTCTGATCAAGAATGAATAAGAAGTTTCACTGTGCTGCTAAATTTGTTCTGCAGGGAAATGCCAGAAGGCTGCTCAACAAGCGCTGTGATGGAAATAGCCACCTTGGAAAACTTTCCAAATTAGGACTTGCTCCTGCACTTTGGTGTATAATTCTTGTGCTCCTGGTCACCTATATTCATTCTGTCATCATGGGTATCTACCTTGACCTTTACATTTTAAGTTATACAGGCTCCACTAGGTGAAGGTTATATCCTCCATCTTTCTATTTCTTTCATTTATAAAATTATATTCCTTCAATTTTTACAGCAACAAATCTGCCAGCTGCTGGCCTCTTTGCATGGTTTGGAGTTTTCCTTGCAACTGCTGGACTGGTTATGTTTTATAGGTGTAGCAGGTAAGTGACATGAGTTTAAGCATTGTAGCATCTCGTAAGTACCCTCTAGACAGTGATTGAAGTGGTTGGCCCTGTATATGTTGGGTTATGAAGCTTGGTTTTCGTATAATGCAAGACCTGAAGCTCATTTTTTTTGTTGAAAACTATACATGATATTGATACATATTAATATACATCAGTGATCTTTTTCTCGAGTTTTTTGGGCCATTATCTTAGACCTCAATTGGTTATCCATATATTAGAGTGTGGTTGTTGTTTGTTCCATACTTCAATTATTTTATAATTTGATTTTTTTTTTTTTGGCAGTAAGGATCCAGGTTACATCAAAATGAATGTTCATGACTCTGAGAATCTGAAAGATGATGTGAGTTTTGTTCCTTTGCCTCGAGTCTCCCTCACCTTGATTTTCAATCTTTCTAATATTCTAAAAGCCTATTTTGTTTGAATTTGGATTTTATACCTGATGAACATGGATCGCTTGTTCATTTGTTTTAATCTAGTTTTTTATCTTTATGTCAAGTGTTTCTGCAGCCGATCTAAGGGTTCAATTATTTGTGGCAGGAACCTCTGTTAAAGATTGAGATAAACAATCCTGCTTTGTTAGCTGGAAATTGGTCTCAGCTCTGTGCAACATGCAAGGTTGTCTTTTCTGCTGACTTACTTAGCCTTTAGTCTACATTTTTATATTTAGTCACTGCTATAATTTCAGACTGGATTTTCTAGAAATATTTTTTGTCAGATTTTCTGACTTCTAGCTATAAATCTTCACCAGTGATTAATGCTCTATGCCATGCAATGACGCACTTGCCCTTCCATCTATCTATCATCTTAAAAGGTTTTTTCATGCTATATTATGTTCCTTTTTAGATTGTCAGACCTCTTCGTGCAAAGCATTGTTCAACCTGTGATCGTTGCGTTGAACAATTTGATCATCATTGTCCTTGGGTTTCCAATTGCATTGGCAAGGTACTTATGGATGAATTGTGTTTATTAACATGTCTGACATTCTGTCTGTTACCTGAAGTTCTAACTTCTAACAGTGAACCAGACTTTTTATTATGTCTTGAAGTTCAAGAAAAAAAGGGGGAAAGAAAGAGATTTAGTGTCGGACATTCATCCATTTGTTCCATCCTCCTCCTCTGTTTTTTGGAGAATCTTTGTTTTATGTACCTTGATGACGCCTCTTCCTTTTGAATTTATGGCTATATGTTAAAGGAAATGGATCTTTAAATGCATGATGCATTTGTCTTGAGGATTTATATGGAGCATATACCTCTCTTGATACATTTGTCTTTAAACGCATGATACATTTGTCTGAGTTATAGGTTGTTAGAGAATACTTCTAACTGTCAAAGATGGTTCTGTTTCATTTTCTTTTTGGTAATAATTAATAAATTATAAAGATTAGTTAGCTTGGATGATCAATCCTACCATGGTTCTTTATGTCATGGTGCTGGAGTGATTATGAGGGTGATTGGTCTTAGTAGAATTTGTCAGACTTCAAAGTTTTTTACTTCTTTACCTTGATGTTGAGGATGCAACTCCTCTGCTTTTGATTAAATTTAACTGATTATATTTAAATTTATGATTGCAGAAGAACAAATGGGATTTCTTTGTTTTTCTTGTTCTTGAAGTTTCAGCAATGATGATTACTGGTGGAGTTACTATTACAAGTATGTGTGTGTTGAGATTCATGAGTTACTTTTGTATAATCCTGTTGCTGTTTAATTTGATGATAGAAAGAAATTTTTGCATGCAGGAGTTTTAACTGATCGATTTGCTCCTCCTTCATTTGGAGCATGGATGCAATATGTGGGTAACCACCATGTTGGTGCTGTATCATTTCTGATTGTTGATGTCTTCCTCTTCTTTGGAGTGTTTGTTTTGACAGTTGTTCAAGCTAATCAGGTATGTCCAAGAAGCTTCGATTAGTAATTTCTAGTACATGAGAATGTTTGCAAACTGCAAAGTTAATGCATCTATGGTGTCCTGAACTGGTTATCTCAAGTTGCACATTCACTTCATCTCCTCCTCCATATCTGCCTTAGTTGCTGCACTGGATAAACTTTTAATTGCAAGTTGCAGCTGCTCTATTGCAATCTCCAATGCAATATATGTAGATTGACATTGATTCATGTGGACCATGTGATCAAATAACAAAAGGAAGTTCTAAATAAGTAACTTAAAGCAAGAATAATACTTGTAAATTCCTGGTCATATAATGCAATATTAGTAGTATTCTTTTAAAACGTCTATTAACACAAGTCTTATTTTTGTCCCATACAAAACAAAACCTCTACCCTTGCAATTTGGTGTATAAAGTTGTCTCAGCATTTTTTTCCCCCTTTCAATTGCTGCAGATATCACGCAATATCACGACAAATGAATTGGCAAATGCAATGCGGTACAGCTACCTCAGAGGTCCAGGCGGCAGGTTCAGAAATCCATATGATCATGGGATCAAGAAGAACTGCACTGAATTCTTGATAAACGGATACAGTGAAGATGTGGAGTATATTGAAGAATCTAGTCATTCCCAGGGGATAGGGATGACGCACATTCCTAGGAACTCAGACCTATCAAACGGGGACTTGCATTCTCATTGTGCAAATGGGAACGGCCATGTTGTTATTAATGTGAATTCCAACAGCTCCAACTCTTCTAAAACACATCATGGTCATGGCAGCGGTCATATTCATTCTTCTAATTGTAGCCACAACAACCATGGCAAAACCACAAACGACAGCATTCCGGTGGGCTTAGGTCTTGGTCTTGGTCTTGGTCGGAACAACAGATCAGTTGCAGCCCATTCATGATACACTTCATGTTTGATTGTACGTAAAATGTGTAATGAATGTATCATAGGCGTACGGCTGGTTCAGTTTTGTAATTCAATTCATTGTGGCTATCCCCTGCCGCCCCAATGTCCAATTTTGTTCTGTTAAATTTTTTGCTTCCCTTCTTGCTTTGCCTTTTGCCCCTTTCGTTCCATTCCCTCTTCAAGGCATGTGATTTTTGCAGCAGTATTCATTTTCCTTGAGAAGCCATTGAAATTCCTGTTAAACTGTAAATATCCTTTTCTTGAATTCACACAATTTGCTAAATCCCTGCCCAGTGCCATTAACGGGCCTGCTCAATGACAGAATATGAGAAGGTTCCTCAATAGACTTCATTACTGTTCTTACAAAAATATCATTAATGAAATTTCTCACTTTTCTTTATTTATAATAATGAATTGATTGGTTGAATTTTTGCAAATTTTTTACCTTTTCCTATAGCTTTTTTGCGTTATCTTGTCGAACTCGACCAATATCACTAATTGATGGCTACACTATGATTATGGACCCATAGATACCAATATCACTAACTACATTGACGAATCCTTCGTGTACCTATTCAGTACTAGATAGATCCATAGGGCTGTTTTTGGAAATATCTGGCGTCATTGCACTATGTAAAAAATATCTTCATTGGGAAATGATGTTTCCTATAGTAAAGAATAATCATAATCATCATCATCTAATATTATATCCTATGATGTTTCTTATCGTAAATAATAATCATAATCGTCATGATCTAATATTAAATTCTGCTTTATGTCTCTTTCTCTTATTTTTCCGTGCCGCCTAATTAAGTAGACTTTCTGCCTTTTGCTTTTGCTTTTGTTGGTTGCTACAGCAATTTATTCCTTGCAAATAATCCTGCGGTGAAATTTAATAAATTGTGAATCTTACTATTCGTAATAAAAATAAATTTAAAATATTTCAAACAAAATGTAAATGATATTTAATGATCCAAAAATCATATTTTTTTAAGACTAATATAGTAAAAAATTACATTACATCTGTTTTCCTCTAATATTTGTAAAAAAATCTTACACTTTCTTATCAATAAATATAAATTTCTCAATCGAATAATATAATATTAGAAAAAAAGAGATTTATCTTCCACTAAACATGCTCTTTCAAAGAGTGAAAGAATATAATGGTCGATTTGAAATTATAAAGTCATTGCAGTGAAAAATAAGTCACCTTTTTTCAAAATCCGCGGCATTTTCCATCATGGCATATGATTCCTACTAACTGTACCATTTTAATTTCATATGATATGGTGGAGAGAATGAGCGAAGGAGAAAACGACAACGTTTGGCCGACGAGGAAGACATTAGGAAAAATAGAATAGAATAGTTGCGGAAGAGGCGGACGTGGGACCCGCTTTAGTTCCCTCGCTCTTATCTCTATTATAGTCTCACTCCGCGCCAACTGCCACGTGGCCTCCATCAGGTGGCTGCCCTCTCACTCTTTTCCACTTTCTTCTTCTCGTCCCCTAATCCCCTGCTTTCTCCTTCAGTTTCACACTCTCTCTCTCTTCCCAAAACTCGATTATCTATGGAGTCTGTAGTTCATGATCTTCGAGCTTTTCAAAGCAGAGCTAGGGTTTGAGGTATAACTTCTGAAATCGTCTTGGGATTTTGGTCCCGCTTCTGTGAATGGAATATTGTAGCTGTCCGGTTCGTGTACGAGAAAAAAAAAGCCTTAGACTATGGGTAGAAACGATGGATTTCTGGGTTCATCTGTAAATTTTTTAATCTTTATTAAAATGAAAACCAGCCCAGTTAAAGTAACCATTACATAGAGGCTCAGTATGCAATTAAAATTTTTTTTAAGACTATTTTGGATTATCGGAGTAGTTTAAAATTGTTTGGCTTTACCTTGGAACAGAATACTGGTTCCTCTTTCTTTTTTTTCGTGAGCTTAAAATCGTGTTTGTGCATTGCCTAAGAGATACGCGGTTGGCTTTGTTATCGTTGTTATATGACTGCTGTTAGAAAGTATTATGAGCTTCTGTTTTCTTCTGTTTTGCCAAAAATTCTGAGAGATAGATGAGGGAAGTTGCATCCAGCCCAACTTTTTACGTAAATGGTCTAATTAGGGGTTTACAACTTTGATCACTGTGTACGCTATTTGCCGTGAAGAAATAGGTTTTCATGTTGTTGATTTCAGTTTTTAGACTCTGGTTTGATGACTCAATACGCCAGTGCTTTTTACTAGTATATGCGGGTGGATTTGTCTGTCTGGTTTTTTGACCTGCGTTTCTGTTATCTCTGAACCTGGTATAATTCTAAGTACACCTAACAAAATGATTTTTTTCATTTATTTCTTCCTGCAGTTCTCACCAAAAGCGTTATGTTCTGAAATGTGCTGTGCGTTGTCTGGCGCATTGCGTGGGTTTAACTTTGTCGACAATTGAACAATGGGGGGAATCTGTTCTAGGAAGAGAGACCAACAAGTCATTGAAGATGGTGTACCTAGAGAAGTGTCTAGAAGATATATTAGAAGTGCCAGTACAAAATGGTTTGGAGCCACATCTTCACGTTCTATGGCAAACCATCGATCAGGAGGAGGCGGCTGCTCTTCCCTGATGGAGTTATGCATACACAAGATACGTGAGGTGTATATTTTCTTTAACTTGATGACTTAGGTAGTTTATTTTTATTTATTTATTCATTTGCATTCATTTCCCCACGTTAAATGTGACAGGATATTGACATATACAGTTCCTTTTCACGTCTACCAAGAGATATAAGCCAGCAAATCTTCAATGAACTGGTGGATTCTCATTGCCTTACAGATGTATATTTAGAAGCCTTTCGAGATTGTGCTCTTCAGGTGGAGTCCACGAAGTCTAAGTGGATTTGATTGTGTTGCTCAAGTTTAAGTACTTAAGCATTTTATTTAAGAAGACCAAAGTAAGTATAAAATATGTGTTCTGCCTGGCAGGATGTTTACTTAGGCGACTATCCTGGAGTACATGATGGTTGGATGGATGTCATCTCTTCTCAAGGGCCATCTTTACTTTCTGTTGATCTTTCTGGCTCTCCTGTGACAGATCATGGATTGAGTCTCCTAAAGGATTGCCCAAATCTGCAAGCATTAGCTCTTAATTACTGTGATCATTTTTCAGAGCATGGCCTTAAACCCATTAGCGGTATAATTAGTATTCTGTTGTTGTAATTAGAATTTTTAATCAGAAAGCTTTTTTTCAACTATAGTGAGATTAAAAAATTTGTCAATATCAGAATTCATTAACATAAACAATCAATGTGATTTGTTCAATAGGTCTTTCAAACTTAACTTCTTTGAGTATCAAAAGGAGCAGCACTATCACAGCTGATGGAATGCGTGCATTCTCCAACCTAGTCAACTTGGAGAAGTTGGATCTTGAGAGGTGTTCAGGGATTCATGGTGGATTTGTTCATCTTAAAGGTCTCTCTCCTTCATAGTATGCACATTTTTTGTTAGGGATTAATTTGCTCTTTATGTAATATTCATTGCCAACAACAACTACCCTCCCCTGCTGGCAAATTT
This sequence comes from Saraca asoca, assembly GCA_026873985.1. Classification (NCBI taxonomy): domain Eukaryota; kingdom Viridiplantae; phylum Streptophyta; class Magnoliopsida; order Fabales; family Fabaceae; genus Saraca; species Saraca asoca. The sequence continues at coordinate 7,712 of JANHAO010010804.1, read as the reverse complement.
AAAATGGATTGATTGTTCATAAATGTATTGCTAAACGGGAGATCTGGGTAGCATGATAAGGTGGCTTGACCTGAACTTCATATAGGTGCAAGATGAATTTAAATATTTTTCTAAAAAAAATAAAATGGTGAGTTTTCCTTGTATGTATCTGTTTTCTAAAGTATCCAATTTTGGTACTTTTGATTACTTTTTTATAGGTTGTTCATGCAAAATTTTAAATTTATCTGATGTTTCTTGAAGGGCCTGAATGCCTTCAGATTTAATAATGTTTTCATTTTATCCCCTTTTAGTCAATCACTCTGGTTTAGGTATTTATAAACAAGAACAATTGGACAAGTATAAAGTTGGTGCTTGATAAGTTATTGTAGCCAATAATTATTATTATTAATTATTTCCAAAAATAGGGTAATGAATGAGGTTGAGGACATCTGGTCCTGTAACTTCCGTCAAGATAAGTTCAATATAGTGCTACTGTACCACCTAGGTATCAGATGCTATTCTGCTTGGAAGTTAGAATTGTTTTAGGAAAACATGATTTTGGGCTTACTATGTTATAAACTTAGTTTGCTTTGATCTTCTTGCATAGGGTTGAGGAAGCTTGAGTCTCTTAATATTGGATGCTGTAAATGTGTCACAGATTCAGACCTGAAGGCTATCTCAGGTATTGGTCTTGATTTCTTGCAATTCGAATTTCAGTTATAGGGTTAATTTCATGGTGGAATGGCATTCTGTTTATGCTTGCGCGTCATGGTTCACTCATATGTTAAATATCAGGATGTATTTTTTTGTTAATTCTGTATAATATAGATGATGTTCAGTTTCTGTCCCAGTGATTTTCGTCACAACCAAATTTGGAAAATAGATATCACTGTGTGCCAAGGAGGAAATGGATAGATACTGAGAAGTAATTTTTTTTTTTATTGAGGAGAGCTAATAGTGTAATTATGTGACACAAGTAGGCGGGTCATGCTCTATGTTTGATTATCGGTGCTTGATATTTCAGGACTCACAAATCTGAAGGAGTTACAAATTTCCAACAGTGGTATTTCGGACTTTGGGATTGCTTATTTGAAAGGTATCTGTGTTAGTGTATGTTATCATTTGCAAGCATAACATTGACTTTAGCTGCTGGATGTGGAATCACTTATTTGAAAGTTATCTTTGGGTTACAGGTTTACAGAAGCTTTCCATGTTGGATTTTGAAGGATGCAATGTTACGGCTGCATGTTTAGAGTCTGTTTCCGGTGACATTTTTCTTCAGTATTTTTATTCTTTAGCCTTCGTTGAAAAAAAAAAAAAAAGGAAAAAAAAAACCTAGACTGAAACTTACTTGTCCTCCTGTATGTTCAAGTGATAATTATTTTGTTTATCTATATCGGTTTCTATAATGGATTATTAAGGACTTGGACAGGTCTGGCATTGATATGTTTGAGTAGCCCAGATTCTTCAAAATCATATATGCGTTGATTATTGTTCTAATATCTCAAATCTTTGTTGGTCAGTTTTATTAATTTTCTTTATGTACAGCCTTAGCTGCCTTGGCATGCTTAAATCTTAATAGATGTGGTCTTTCTGACGATGGATCTGAAAAGTTTTCTGGTGAGCTTGATTCTTTTATGTGATGATCAGATTCAATATCTTCTTGTGGCACACAGAATACAGCGTATTAATCCTTGCAGTCCTTGGTTTTAGAGCCTACTTTGTTTTTCTGCAGGTCTTAAAAGCTTGAAGAGGTTAAGCTTGGCATTTAACAATATCACAGATGCATGTTTAGTTCATCTGAAAGGTGCTTCTGATCTCTCTGCCCTCACTTATTTAGGGAACAAATGATAGTGTGTCCTAGGTTAGTGATAATTATAAGAATCCCCTGTTTGTTCATCCATAGTTGGTTGCTTTTTGACAGGTTTAACAAATTTGGAATATTTGAATCTAGATTCTTGTAAGATAGGTGATGAAGGGCTTGCAAGTTTGACAGGTTTGCTATTCCATTTTACCTGTTGTTTCCTTTTTGTCTTTGAATGTGCTATTTCATTGTTTAAAATTTAAGTGGACTGTTAAACCTTTTAAATATTCTATTGATCTGTGTCTTATGGTCCAAAGCGAGAGGCTTCATACCTTTGTGCATAGTCTGACTTGGGGTTCGTATTGTATGCTTCTCCATTCTTTCTGTTCGTGTTGTTTTCATATTAGATTATCTTCATTTTGAGGACTGCCAATGCACAGAGCCCTAAAATGGGATGATATTTTATTGGCTGATTTAGGTGGTGGTTGTCTGAGTATCAATTTATTGTTTGACGGTGACATTCTCTAATGCTTAATAGTTATGCATCTTACTCTTTTATGTGTGGTAAAATTCTTAGCATAGATATCAGTAATGCATATTTCTATGATTTGGTTTATGCAATTCTATCTGATTAGGGTTTCTGAGATTTTTTTTAATCCAAATATTCTGATTCGAATTATTAGCTATGCATTGATGATATATGACTATATGTTTCTCTTTCAGGGCTCCACCACTTGAAAACTCTAGAACTGTCTGATACTGAAGTTGGGAGCAATGGCCTTCGTTACATCTCAGGTTGAATGACAAAATCTATACCTTTATCTAATTGGAAAAAAGTTTAAATTAATAGTTAGCTTGTGAGTTTAACACCAATAAAATTTCAAATCAGATTATTGATGTGTCTTCCCATTATAATATTCCACATAAAACTTACCAAATTTGTAATAGGCAGATAAAATATGATTTTTTTTTTTTTAATTGCTGGTTGTATACGTTTCACTTCTGCATAACCATTAAATTACTCTCAATATTAGTACTTTTTTATGGTATACTATTTGCAATTTCTTTGCATTTTGTTCCTGTTGTTCATTATGTCACGTGTTATTCAGTTCACTCATAGCAAGAAATTATTACTACTCTGCATACTTAAACTAATATGTGACAGTTTTGATCATGTTTAATCTTGTGACCCACCATGGATTGGGATCAAAGTTTATTGTATGGTATGTTGGAAGATAACCTTACAATAATACAAGTGATGGATTTTGTTTTCTTATGTTTGTTTCTCTCATTCATTTCACTGTGTAGTACTGGGCCACTTTAATGAGCATGGACTCGGCACCAAATATGTTAGTATATACGTCTGGATATACACACACACATTTAGTATCTATTGCTTTACCTGTCTAATTTTTTCATTCTATTATGGCTGAGGCTATGGCAAACAATGCATACATGCATCTCCTGATTTTTATTGTTCTTGATTTTATCCAGGGTTAAACAAACTGGAAAATTTGAACCTCTCCTTTACCTTAGTGACTGACAGTGGCCTGAAAAAGCTGTCAGGATTGACATCTCTTAGGTCGCTTAATCTGGATGCTCGACAGATTACTGATGCTGGTCTTGCAAATCTTACAAGTAAGCATTTCCTTTTATATACTTATGTGTTGGCCATAAGTGCATGGTTTATAGATCCACGTGATATGTTATAGACGGTGTTTTTGTTGTATGAATTGCACTGTTGGTGTTTAAAGGCTACCACCTACTGGTGAACAAACATCATTATTGACTATTGAACATGTCCCAGGAATGAAATTTTGTTCCAGCATTTCTTTCATTTTTATTTTTTGCAGCTCCAATGTCCAAGAATATCAATTTTTGAGTTCAAAATCTTGAAAGACGGAGGCAAGGAAATTAATTTTTTGAATTTTGCCCTACGTCTATGAAGCTCTGCTTCATGTTTCCCCATGTGTTCCCTTTTGAATGATCTCAACCATGTTGTTTATAATTTTTTATTGATTTGAAAAAAAAAATTGACAGTAAACTGGCTTTCTAATAAATGTGATTTACAGAAGCATAATTATAATTAAGGAAAAATATGTAGGAGTCTGATATAGTTTCTGATAAAGCCATACGTGTGTGCTTGGGATCTTAACTTTTTTATCAGATGAGCTGTATATCCTCTGTTGGAGAAAGTAGGGTAGAAGGAGTAATAAAATATAATGTTCTATAATACATTTAGCTTCATCTATGGTTGCATTTACGCCTTTTGTACTCCTTAACATGTGAGCCAACTAGTCTTATCGGCTTTTGTCTTCACAGGTTTAAGTGGATTGACAAAATTGGATCTATTTGGAGCTCGTATTTCAGACACTGGAACAACATATCTGCGATGTGTGTATATATTAACCTTCGAGTCATTGTTTGGTTTCCTCTATTTTTATGTTGCTCAATAACGACAAAATTACTTTGACATGCCTGATTGCATGTCACGTGATGATGTTATATGCTCAGTTTCATAACATAAAACAGCTATATTTGTGCATGAAATGATTTCAAGGGTAGCCTTGCATTTACATAGCTGTTCTTTCTTATATATGCTTTCATGCTGCAGGCTTTAAGAACTTGCAATCTCTTGAAATATGTGGTGGGGGATTAACTGATGCTGGTGTCAAGAATTTGAAAGATATAGTCTCCCTGACACAGTTAAACCTGTCCCAGAATTGCAACTTGACAGACAGAAGCTTGGAATTGATATCTGGTATATTCTGTCTGTCTTGATACTATTCACCTTCTAGTAAAACTTGATTTGAACAAAAATGGTCTTACCAGTGTGACAGATGGAATACTGATATTACTACAAACTGAATGATTTTCCACATAACTCAGTTACTTTGCACATTTCCCATGTTACAGGACTGACTGCATTGAGGTCCCTAAATGTATCAAATTCACGTATTACCAACGAGGGACTGCAGTATTTGAAGCCTTTGAAGAACTTATGCACTCTATCTCTGGAGTCGTGCAAGGTTACTGCATCTGAGATTAAGAAGCTTCAGGCAGCTGACCTTTCTAATTTGATAGCCTTTCGTCCAGAATAGACATCAAGCATCTCTAGGTAGATTCTGTACATATAATCTGCTCTCAGCCCAGGATGCCACTCTGTAGTCTGTACATACTAATAACTCTTATTCCGGATATTTACAAATAGCTGTTTAAGTGGGTGAAGGGATGATTATGATAAACAAACTTGCTACTATAAATGCAAGGATGTTATTATGCTTTATTTTACCTGTTGTGAATTTCCATGTCAATACGTAATTGTATATAGAATTTTATTTTTCCTCTCTTTTGTGGCAATTATGGTCTGTGTGCTATGTAATTATGATGCATTTGATAGAAAGATGTTTCCAGCAGTCTAGTGAGCAGTTTTCCATTAGAGTCGTGTTGTATGCACTCTACTTTTCTTACACCGTCATCATAGTGAGATTGCAAGAGCGGGCTCTTTCCCTGCCTTTAGTAGGAAGGGCTACATAGATCATTCAAGGTGTTCTGTCAAAACCATTTTCAGAAAATTAATTTATAAATCATTGAGAAACCAAGGCGAAGGGCAAATTAACGTGCTCAAGTTAGTATCACCAAACAATGCATAACACAGCTTAATAGAAGTTATCAATGCATCTTTTGCTGTAAACCTGCGATAGATCTTTACTTAAATAGTTGGGATGCCTGCTTATTGGACATTATATTTTCAAAAACTACTAATAAGCATGTGATTTCTAAATGAACAGAAATCTGAGACCATTTTTATTTTATAAAGATTAGGAGGAGTTGCAACTGATACGTTCAAGAATCCAGTACAAGAAAACCTCTTGCTAAAGATACTACCTCAAACATCCAATAGTTACAAATAGATGAATTATAGAACAAGGCAAACAAACAACATAACTCGTGGACTGCTTTTGGTACAAATATAATATCCTATTGATTACAGGAAAATTGAAAATTAGAGGGAAGGCAACATGAGCAAGGCAGAAACTAACTAAAAGGAAATTTTCTGCAACTCCATCTTCCCAAAGTTTAAAGGAGACAATAAACCTTCATGTTCTTGGAACATCCATGCGCAATGAAAAAGAATGGTTCTTTTCTGTAAGTAATTCAAACCCTTAATAGTAGCCAGAAAGACCTGCAGAACATGAGAAACAAGGTTGTGTTCAAAGAGGAAAAAACAATAAACAGAAATCCAAGTATAAAATTATGAAAATTTTCTTTGAAGATAATTTCTTTCTACAAAGCGATGTGGAAGAGTTCATCTTGGACTGCACGTCCATTTAATTTTTTTGCTAATGGAATATTAGATTTCTCTATTGTGGGCTGCTTTATATCCCAAAAAACATTTCCCGTAAGATAGCATTTGGTGTGATGGCAGTGAATGTCTGTAGCAGTATAAAATTTTAATTAACAAATTACGTTAAGGTAGGGGCCACACATTTTATTTTCCATTATCATAATCATGCTTTTAAATTATGCACAAAGCCACAAAGGGATTTCTCATAGAAATGTCAAATAAAAATCCCTAGACACTTAAATCAACTAATTCTACCACTACCAAGTTAGAGCATCTAGAAAGCAGCTTGCCCATGGTTAAAACGACTTGCAGAAGAAATTATTTATATATTAAAAAATATATATATCAGCCAGATATAGGCAAGGCAAATGCCACACATGCTTATAGCGGTTCACAAGCCGTTGCAAGAGGCAACTATAGAGTCTCATTTTGCAGAAAAGGCATATAATTCATCAAATTATGAAGATTATTGCATGTTGTAATAGACAATCAAAGCTACTGCTTATATCAATAAGCACAAATTTATCAGCATGGACACAAGTTACCTTTTGACAAAAGTGCAATTTCAGGCACAAGGTCTGCATAAGTGACTGTATGCTCTGTTATTCCCCGTCAACTGACAAAGTAGAGGCAACTTATGCAAGCTCCAAGGCATGATAAATATTTGACACTTGCCTTCTAAATAAGGGTTCCAAGCGAAATGATGGCACTCCATTATGCAACTTTTTAGCATCATACATCTCATTCCATGCCTGTACTATTTGATCAATTAGGAATCCTACACCAGAAAGTGAAGAGTATTAGCATTATATCTATTCAGTCATAAAGTTCTCAATTAGGATAAATACGCACCATCTACAGCAGTGTTATTTGAACAGTGGTTTTTCAACATTACAGCTACATCTGTAGGAGAAGCACCAGCAAGTTCAAACTTCTCAATTGCAACTTCCTGACATTCATGCCATAATGGTAGCCCTAATTTAAATTCCACAATCGAACGCTCATATAGCACGGTTCCCCAAAGGAGATTTATTTGAGACCTCATATTTGCCACTTGTGCAGTGATTTCATCCGATGATATACATTTAAATAGCCCATCCAATCCCATATTCTGCAAACATACTTTGACATCCTTAGATTTGAAGGTTTCTCTCAAGCGCTGCTCTTCTGATTCTTCCCATATCTGCATTCCTTTCTCCATATTGTTCTCAGCCTTATTGTAAAGCTGAAGAACCTCAGTGGAGGGCCATGTTGCTAAATCAACATTGCTGCTGATTGCATAGTACCAAGAAAGTTTTGCTCGCTCAAACTGCTGCTGCCCTAGTGCCAGAAAGCCTTCATAAAAATCTGACTTCATTTTGATGGCTGCTTCATATTTTTCTCCTGCTTTTGTATACTCTTTTTGTGCCCAGTCATATACACATTTGATTTGTTCATATAGATGCTCTTTAGAAAAATTTTCAGTTGAATATACTTTCTTCCTTGCCCGGGACATATGAACATTTCCCCAATTGAACAATGCTAGAGCTGCCATCTCTTGGAACTTATCTCCTGCCATGTCAAATAGGCCTTGTGCTTCTT